>CAIGQV010019088.1:8019038-8037841 GCA_903798115.1 Danio jaintianensis
AAGGGAGGATGGGAGGGGGCCAGGGAGGAGTCTTAGGAGGGAGGAACCAGGAAGGGAGCTGGAGCAGGAAGACCCAGGACACAGCCAGAAGGACGGCCCAGGGCGGAGTCGAGAAAGGGAGGAGCCATGGAGGAGGAGTGGCCGCCGACTCCAGGGGGCCGACCGAGGGAGACGCCGCTGATGGTGGTGGAGCCCAAGGAGGAGACGGAGAGCCGTAGGGTGAAGGTGACGCCGAGGTCCCAGAGGGCCGGGGTGGAGCAGACGGCTCACCCGAGCGAGGCAACGGCGGGGGTCCGGAAGCCCGCGGCGGAGCCAGAGCGACAGAGGACCAAGGCGTAGCTGGAGGGAAGGAGGAGCTCGACGTAGCTGGCCGGACGGAGTGATGAGGCGCAGCCAGAGGAGTGGAGTCCAGAGGCATAGGAAGGGCGACAACTGACCAAGGCGGAGCCAGAGGGACGAGGGAGCCTGGTGGAGCTGGTGGACTGACAGTCCACGGCGGAGACGAGGGAGGAGGGAGCCAAGGCGGAGTACAAGGGTCGAAGGGCCGAGGTGGAGTCTGTAGCTCGGAGGCTGGAGGAGCTGACGCTGGGTGACACCCTCCAGAGGGCGATGCTGGCAGGCAGCACCTCCGAGCGAGCTCCACCTCTGGAGCTTGAGGGCGAGCTGGGGGGTTAGCTGACTGCAGCAGCGCTGGAGCTGGCTGACTGGCTGCAGTCATAGGTATGAGCAGAGGCGAAGAGGGTGGGATGGGTGGGAAGTCACTCATGACTCTGGAGCTTGGGGCATCGGGAACTAAAAGACTGTGTGGAAACAGTTGACTTGGAGATGAGTTTTTGCTGTCTGGGAACAGCGGAAGGGGCTTGACTTCGCTCCAGAAGTCGATGAGTAACTTCCCAGTGTCCAGCGGTCGCTCACCGTTAGCAGTGGGAGGGTGGATGGGACCCTCGCTCGGTCCCTCTATCTCCACCAGGACTCCCACCTTGGGTGATGTTACCGGCTCTCGCACCTGGTCAGACGGATCCTTGAGCTCCTCCTCCACGGTGGTATTTGGCTCTGTCGCTCTTGTTGGCGATGGCTCGCGCACCGCGGGTGGCTCTCCGTCTGCGGTGGGCTCTGGCAAACGTTCCCTGCAGATTGGTGGTGTTGGGCTGGTCACTGGGTCGGGAGTGGCACTGGCGAGCTCTTCCTCTGCACAGACAGTGAATGTCGATCCATTCCTCGCCAGTGTCCACTCCACATAGGCGGCAAAATCGCCCCGAGGACCATCTTCGGACAACCGTGCTCTGCAAGCGGGATTAAGGCTGGTCTTGAAAAACCTGCAGAGCACGTTGTCCGGATAGCTGGTGGAATTTGCTATAGATAAGTACAAACTGGTATGGTCCTCGAGGCTGCTTTCCCCCTGCTCCAGCAGGAGGAGAAGGAATTCGGGGCTGTAGATGGGGTCCATGGGAACACGGGGGAGAGGAAAAGAAAACACTGGGGCAAAAAGACTATAAAAATAAAACGGGGGAAAACACGCCGCACTTTTTTGTTTGGGTCGAGTATTCTGTCACGGTTGCTTATTCACAAAGGCACGAAACACGGAATTTATCAAACACGTAGATTTATTCACACTCACTGGAAACTGGAGACACGGGAAGACAGAGACACAGGAACATGGACAAATGGTGGTGGCAATACAATACTCGACAAAGACGGAGACAGACTAAAGGGTATATATACACACGCTAATGGGACACAGGAGGGGAACACAGGTGAAAACAATCAATTAGAAACAGCGGGAAACAGAACAAAGGAGCACATGACGAAAACAGAACAAACACCTGACAGTTACACTACTAATTACGAATCATAAATTACTAATCATCCAATCAATCAATCAATCAATCCTTACTAATCATAAATTACTAATCATGAATTGAGTTTGGATATATTTACTGTAGGAAATGTACACATTATTTTCATGGAACATGATCTTTACTCAATATTCTAATGATTTTTGTCATAAAAGAAACAAAAATGACCCATACAAAGTATTTCTGGCATTATAATACTGGTTTTGTGGCCCAGAGTCACATATGCTGAAAAAAATGCTATGCTAAAAACAGTAGTGCACCACGAATTTAAAACTTCAAATCATTTATTTACAAATAAAAATCTTTACTAGCATTACTAACATACACAATTTATTAAATGGTAGACCATTATAATGCATTAAGCCTGGTATGCAGTTATTCTCTGATGTTATGTGCTTATGTATCTAATGTACTTCATTTGGTATTTATGTATTTATTTATTTTTCTTGTTTTGTTAATTGAGTTAATGAACGAGGGGTTAGTGAATGGCATTAACAATGGACAATACTGTTTACCTCTCTCGATATTTAATTTGTTTTGTCATACAAAAGACCAATAAAAAGATCGAAAATAATGTATTAAGCCTCAAAATATCTTTGGACCTATACAATATCAGTAGGTACAGACACTTTCATAAGGCGGATTAAACGAAACTGTTAAATTCCTTTATCCGGTCTCTATGAAAACATCACGGTCCAGGGTTATGTCAATACCAGCTACGATGCCGAAAAAGACAAGCGCAGGCGTTTGGATAAGTGTTGATAAGTGCACAATCACATCTAGCAAAATACACAGTGGAACACGAGGATCCCGTACCGTGCCACAAGAGGCGTGCTCAGTTAAATGTTTACACAGCTGCTTTGGAGATTATTATTATTGTGAAACCACACACTTTTAATGTTGCTGTGTGGATGCCAAGACGTGTCTGCTCTTTACCTCCCTTCCGAGCTCCTCTCCAATACTGCGCAGAGCTGCAAGTGACAGACTCATTGGAGATTCGCTGAGCATTCGCCATGTTATATCGCACACACGTCTCCGGCTGTGTTTTAGAAAGATAAATAAAGAAGTTGTGGTTGTTGATTTGACCAAATACTCAAATCTGCCATCTGCACCTTACTGGGCCCTCTCTCTCTCTTTTTTTAAGGCTTTCTACAAATACTTGGCATGCTTAAGATATACAGAGACACCAGACAAAGTTAATTTTGAAAAAAAGTAGTTAAACATCCACGTTTGACCCCAAATTAAAAGTTTTCTTCAACAAGTTGGAAGTGGATGCCTACTACGGACAGCCAAGAAAACAAAACACAGCATTAAAGCATCATAAAATTAGTCGATCTGACAAATGTATTGAGGGAGAGTTTTCTAACAATTGAACTGCTAAATAATGACCTTATGAGATTAAGATTTCAGAACTGCAAAGCTACAACACTCATTTTTAAAATATATTTAGAGTTAAACTTATAGCTACAAAATGTATATTTAAAGGCTAAATTATTAGCCCTCCTGTGAAATTTAAAACGGACCTGTATAAGCTTTAGACCATTTCAATGTGTTGATGTCATTGGCCCATGAAAATTTCCTGCTTGTTATCAAACTATTTCATAACTGTAACAAGAGGCAATTCAATCATAACTTAATGTTAAAACAGCTATCATAACATTATTTATCAATATGTGGCTCTTTTTGGATTCTTGGAAGCTATAGAAATTAAAAATGTAATACAGGAAATACGTTGGGACCATTGTTTTTGTTTACATCCCTCAAAATGGTCTATACAGAGACATCAGACAAAGTTAGTGCAAAAAAGAGTAAAAGTAGTTAAACGTCCATGTTTGACCCCAAATTAAAAGTTTTCTTGAACAAGTTGGAAGTAGACGCCAACTAGAGAGCGCTAAGAAAACAAAACACAGCATTAATGCATCATAAAATTAATCAATCTGACAAATGTATTAAGGGAGAGTTTTCTAACAAATAAACGGCTAAAATAATGACCTTGTGGATTAAGATTTCAGAACTGATACATGTTATGCAAAGCTACAACACTTTTAAGTTTTTTATAATTATAGTTACACTTATAGGTACAAAACGTATATTTAAAGGCAAAATTATTAGCCCTCCTGTGAAATTTAAAAGGGACCTGTATAAGCTAAACAGAGACATCAGACTAAGTTAATGCAAAAAAAAAAAGTAGTTGAACGTCCATGTTTGACCCCAAATTACAAGTTTTCTTGAACAAGTTGGAAGTAAATGCCAACTAGTGAGAGCCAAGAAAACAAAACACAGCATTAAAGCATCATAAAATTAATCAATCTGACAAATGTAATGGAGAGTTTTCTAAGAATTAAACTGCTAAATAATGACCTTGTGGATTAAGATTTCAGAACTGCTAAATGTTAGCTACAACACTTTTAAGTTTTTTTGTTACACTTATAGCTGCAACACTTATAGTTGAAGGCAAAATTATTAGCCCTCCTGTGAAATTTAAAGGGGACCTATTATGCCCCTTTTTAGAGTGTGTATGTGAAGTTTCAGCTCAAAATACCACAAAAATAATGTTTTATAACTCTTTGAAACTGACCCTTTTAGGCTTTTATCCAAATTGTGCCATTTTGGTGACTGTCCCTTTAAATTCAAATGAGATTGTGCTATTTTAAAAAATAGGACGGAGCTACAAACGCCTGTGCATCAGCATAGCGGCAGATTCAAACTGAAAATGTCAAAAGAAGTGTCTCAGAAGAAGGCAGTGTATGGAGACTTCCGTGTTCATTTGTGCATCATAAAACTCAAAATGTATAATTCCTCTCATTTGCTGACATTATCTTGTGAAAACTCTAATGTTGGATGGCTGCTTCTCACTCAGGGCTGTCTATGCTAATGAGGGAGAGATCGTCACTAATGGGCGGGGCTTTTCCCCTCTGATGACACGTACAAAGGGAGAATGTCAATCAAAGTGTTTCTGCAGGCTGTTTTATCAACAGTGATTATTAAAAAACTGAATTAATACTTTTTTTTACCATTAGAGGCTGGTTATAATCACACACTGTTTCCATAACCCCTTATAAAAGTGCCAATTCCTTTATTTGTCAATAATATGTCCCTGTAAATATCATTAGTGTGAAAAGGAACAAAAGTTGTTGACGTCATACTGACCGCTAGTTTGCATTTGGCCTAAATACTGCAGACAAATGTGTGTTTACGTACGTTTTTACAGTTTCACTAAAATGTAGGCTGAAGCACTTATTTCCAATAAGCCTGTTATGGATTTGCCTGTATATGTTTTTGGTCACACTATTTTGATGGTCCGTTTGTTGAATTTAAGTTACATTGCATCTACATGCCAACTAATTGTCATTAGATTATAACTGTTAGGTTGGGGTTAGGGTTGGGGTTAGTGTAAGTTGACATGTACTTGCAAAGTTTCTTATAGTCAGTTAAATGTCTGTTGAAGGAGCAGTATCAACAGATATTAAGCAGACAGTCTACTAATATCCAAATAGACCGTCAAAATAAAGTGTTACCATGTTTTTTGTAAGTGTCTAAAAGTGCTGGTAGTTGTTGACCTACTTTACATTTTATGAATAACCAAGAACCATGGTTCTAGCTTTAATGCTGCGTTCACACTAGAGTTTGAGCATGCAAAATTCTGTCGTACAGCACTGCGAAAAGGGGCGGGATTAAACAAGATGATTAGACATTTAAAAAAGCGAGCGATTGGTCCATATTTTAAATTTCTGTAAAGAGAGGTCATGTTTTGACCTTCGATTGGTCTCACGCAACCACATGATGCGATTTCGCAGGTCAGAGTTCACCAAGCTTGAACTTTACAACACAGCAAACTGTGAAACTTGTCACATGAGCTTGCGTTTCCAATCTGTCGCATTCGCATGCGCATTAATGGAAGTCTATGGAGCGAAAAGTGCAGTGTGACCACGGCTTAAGTCTTCTTTAAAGGTACAGTTCATCCCAAAATTTTTATTCTGTCATTATTTACGCTCCCTTCACTTGTTCCAAACCTGTTTGAGTTTCTTTCTTATGTTAAACACAAAAGTAGATATTTTGAAAAAAGCTGTAACCATTGATTTCCATGGTATTTGTTTTTCCTTTTATGCAGGTTTTCAGCTTTCTTCAAATTAGAAGGAAAGAAACTCATAAATCTTTATAACCACTTGAGGGTCACTAAATAGTGAGTAAGTGTTCATATTTAGGTGTATTATACCTTTAAAACTCTACTGACAAAAAAAAAGCCACCTACATCTAGGATGGCCCAGCAAACGTACATTGTAAAGTTGAACTATCCCTTTAAGAGAGCGATTTTTTTGTGTGTGTAAGCTCTCTAGCCCAAAAAGCTCTGACATGTTTTTGTATCATCAGGGGTGAGCGGAAGGGCAGAAATAGATTTGGATAAAAAAAACAAAAACATCCCATTCTAAAACTCGAAAATACTCAACAATCATCCCCTTTAACGAGTCCATCTGAGGTATGGGACGCACTTGTAAAGATCCGATGTAAATTGTGTATCTTTCGGTGAAATAACACGAGCCTCTCACATGAACTCTCCCCATTTTGTTTGACGTGTACCCAAATGCAGTGTTTAGGTTTGTCTATCTTTGGTATGCGCACTTAAGGTTGCCTCTCAAGTGTAAACCTGCAGGCCAGGAGACACAACCCACCGTCAGATGCCTCCAAAATATCGCAGTGATGTCAGTCAGTGGAGCTCAAGACTGTGTCAAAGTCGAGCGGGAAAGATTAATGTCTTGTTTTCTTTGCTTGTCAGATGATATATGTGGAATAGGTATGAAGCAGGCTGCCCATTTCGAGGTCACGTCTAACTATAAGCTGAAAATTATATTTGTGGGGGGAAAAACTGAAAACTTGGCCTGAGAACCTCCAACGGGTTCATGGCAGACTGGTGACCGGCCACGTATTTTACTGCGCAGTAAAAAGGCATTTTGGCACCGTTTACCCCTGGTATTAAGATTATTTTTGTTTATCGCATGTAGATGAGAGAGACATATTCCCATTCAGAGCTAATGTTTTAAAAGCAATTGTCTGGCAACCCTTCCTCTCACATTTAAAAACATAAAAATAATACTAAAGAAATAATAAAGGATATATATATATATATATATATATATATATATATATATATATACACAGTGCATCCGGAAAGTATTCATAGCGCTTCACTTTTTCCACATTTTTTTTGTTACAGCCTTATTCCAAAATGGATTAAATTAATTTATTTCCTCAAAATTCTACACACAATTCCCCATAATGACAATGTGAAAAAAAATTTTTTTAAATTGTTGCAAATTTATTACAAATAAAAAACCTAGAAATCACATGTACATAAGTATTCACAGCCTTTGAGGTGAATCTCCAAATTGAGCTCAGGTACATTCTGTTTCCACTGATAATTCTTGAGATGTTTCAGCAGCTTAATCGGAGTTCACCTGTGGTAAATTCAGTTGATTGGACATGATTTGAAAAGGCATACACCTGTCTATATAAGGTCCCAGGGTTGACAGTGCATGTCAAAGCACAAACCAAGCATGAAGACAAAGGAATTGTCTGTAGACCTCTGAGACAGGATTGTCTCGAGGCACAAGGCTGGGGACGGTTACAGAAAAATTTCTGCTGCCCTGAAAGTTCCAATGAGCACAGTGGCCTCCATCCGTAAGTGGAAGATGCTTGGAACCACCAGGACTCTGCCTAGAGCTGGCCGGCCATCTAAGCTGAGTGACAGGTGTGTCAAGCTTGTGGCATCATATTCAAAAAGACTTGAGGCTGTAATTGCTGCCAAAGGTGCATCAACAAAGTATTGAGCAAAGGCTGTGAATGCCTATGTACATGTGATTTTTCAGGTTTTTTATTTGTAATAATTTGCAACAATTTCAAAAAATCTTTTCACATTGTCATTATGGGGTATTGTGTGTAGAATTTTGAGAAAATAAATGAATTTAATCCATTTTGGAATAAGGCTGTAACATAAAAAATTAGGAAAAAGTGAAGCGCTATGAATACTTTCCGGATGCACTGTATACTGCTGTAACCATTTGCATATTTGTATTTATATATTTTTTTATATTGCTCTATGGCCCAATATGTGTTCGTTTAGTTTATAATGTTATTTTATTTATTCTTTCTTCTTATTGTTATATTTTGTATTAGGGTTTTGTCCTAAATATTGTTTTTGATGCAAGAATATATAATTGTACTGTTTGATTCAGAGAGGAAGACAATGTGAACTAATTTTGCTTTCTGCTGATTTGTGATTCTTTATATTTGATACTGTAACTCTCTGATTAATATGCACCAATAAAAACAGTGTTAAACTAAAAGGTTGTGAACTGAGAAGTATAAAGTCATAAAAATATAAGAGGTCATTGTACTAGACTGAAAAAAATATTCATTGGATTTACAAATTTTTTTTTTTAAGGTAAGTGCTTGCAAACCATTTCTATAGGCTGAATATACACAAACAAATTAAGTTGAAAATTATTAAATTTAATTTGTTTGTTTAAAATTCAGCCCATAGAAATTGTTTGCAAGCACTTACCTTAAAAAAAACTTAGTAAATCCATCTTTTTCAGTGTATAAGAAAAACCTGGAAGTTTCCAAACCTTCTAGTTAGCCTATAAGGATTATATTGTGAAAAAGGCATGTTGTAGAATGTGATATTTTTATTATGTATGAATTATTATGTAATAGTGTGACTAAGCTCCGCCTCCAGAAGAAGATCAACGCCTACATTTACATCACTACCTGTTTAGCTCTGCTGTCATGACAAATTGAGTAACCCTAAAAATAGAAATGATCCTGTTGGTTCATTGGAGTTTTTATAGGTGGAATTTGAAGCACCTGATTGCAATTCCTGCAAAATCATGGTTTAATATATATTTATGGATCACAGATTTACTTGTATTATTATTTTCACTGATAATTTGAAGTTCATAAAGTGTAAAAATTATATGATATTAATTGTATATTATTTAATGTTGCAGAAGTATGACAACAACAACACGAAGAACAAAAAATTGAAGAATTAAAACAATAAAATCAATTAAAAATAATAATAAATAACAGACAAAACTTTCAAATATTGAATTTTTTGGATTTGCACTTTCACAAATTGAAAATGTATTTATAAAAAAGATTAATACATACTTATATACATGCATACATAGAATCAATCATATGCAATATTCTGATTAAAAAAAACACATTAAAAATTAATTTTGTGTAACGTATCGGGCGCTATCATTTTTAAATGTGTTCATTTGATCAGGCATTTACGATAGACGATCACTCGGGGTTCAAAGGAGACACAATCTAATAAAATCTCTGATCTGATCCCAGGATGAGCTTGATTTCAGGGCTAAACTGTTGGCCAATAATTCCAGTGGGCGTTTATTTCTAGGCCAATCTGCCACACCCATTCAAACAGTGTGAATTGATGAAAGGAGTCAAAACTGAAAATTACCTAGTATTTTATAAATAATGGGCAACACGGTGGGTCAGTGGTTAGCACTGTCACCTCACAGCAAGAAGGTCACTTGTTCGAGTCCCGGCTGGACCAGTTGGCATTTCTGTGTGGAGTTTGTATGTTCTCCCCGTGTTGGCGTGGGTTTCCTCCGGGTGCTCCGGTTTCAGTCCAAAGACATGCGCTATAGGTGAATTGAATAAAGTAAATTGGCCGTAGTGTATGTGTGTGAATGAGTGCGTATGGATGTTTCCCAGTCCTGGGTTGCAGCTGGAAGGGCATCCGCTGTATAACACATATGCTGGATAAGTTGGCGGTCCATCCTGCTGTGGCGACCTCTGATAAATAAAGGACCTAAGCTGAAAGAAAATGAATGAATTTGATCAATTATGTTTTTTGATATAAACATTTTGACAATATTATTAATAGGCCTATTTTCCATTTATAATATTGTCAATATGTTTAAATAAAAAATAATAATAAAAATACCTGAGAGAAAATAATAATAATCTACATCCGACCACTGATTTCTTTTTGTCGGTGTATTAATGGACGTTTTCCAAATCTTTCAGTTGAAGGGGAAATAAGCCTGCAGAGGCAATGGAGATTAATACAGAGAGTTGCAGCTCTTCGTATCATTTCATTTCTGTTCTAGCAGCAAAACTATGTGAATGTTGTGGGTTTGTGTTAGAAACAGGACTTGCTATTTGAGGGGTTTTTTCACCTTCAAACTTACGATTTCAGCCTGCAAAGTTTAAATCTTGTGTGCGAGCTTAAAGTCCACATGAAATCAAAAAGTACAATGTCTATTTTACTAGCTAACAATGTCAGGGGCTGTTTACACAAACTACACAAACTACACAAACACAAAATGCCTGAAATCACAGGCAAATCGGTGCTCGGTCACGTGAGTAACAATCCCACATTGTGAACTATCAAAGATGCAATCTGAGAGAATCGCAGATGAGTCGCCAACACCCATCAGATATTTGGCAGGCTAAATATCTGGACTTGTCTGTGATTCAAAATCATGCCGTGTGAAATGTGTTCTGATTGAAAATAACATTGCGATTACCTACAGCCAATGAGAGAGCAGCATCCACTAGTATGGGTATCTGCAGGCCAGAGGGAGGTTGGGGGAGAAGTTAAAAGGGCTTCTTTTATTCAGTCTATTTGGACACAAGAAATGGAGGAAAAACTAGTGGAAACTAGGCAGGAGCACCAGTGTCTGTTTGACGTGTCATCTCATCTGAGCAATACCACAACCGTGTCGAAAAAGAAAAAAGTTGAGGAGAAATTGCCAATTCCCTTCAAAACCCAGGTGAGCAAAATAAGTACATTTTCTGTCCCACTAAAGGCTTCTTTCTCATTATGTATAAAAAAAATATATACGATACTATACATACATTGCGTTGTTTCCAATGTCACTTCTCGCTTGTGTTTGGTTGTGAGACGTAGTTTGCGGACCGAGACAAAGTTGACGGCAATTCTCCTATTGTAAAGTCATGCAGTGTGAAACCCCCTGTCCATCTTGCAGTGTGAACACAGCAGCGACAGAATGCTAGCCCAGATAGTATTTTTGGATTTATGGTAATGAGCTATGACGCGGTTCGGTGGCAAGCAGTCGGAATGTAGAAGTCGACTGCTTGAGAGGAGTCCAAAGAACCAGCGGATTCAAGTGTTGTCAGTCAATTGAATGGGCGTTATCAGTGGTTTATCAGCTGATAGATGGTAGGCTGAGAAGGCTGTTATTAACCATGCACATGGTTAATCTGCTGTTCTCGCGTAAATCCAGCAGAGGCCGCTCCGATTGACCTGCCCTCCTCCTTCCCTAAACCCAACGGTCATTATTTTTTCAAAAGCAGCGATTAACCTGCCCTCCTCCTTCCCTAAACCCAACCGTCTGTTTTTAAAAAAGCAATAAAAACAAATAATTAACTTTTGTCTTAGCTGCTTTCTGAAACCGTTTTTCGCCGGACTCGAACCCAGTTATCGCTGTCAACTCCGTGCGACGTCTCAAGTCTGCTGACGTACACGGTGAGCCACTGGAGAAACTGATAACAGCTGAAAATCCATTCATATGGGAGGTAAGCGTGTATACCGCCACGCGTGATTATTTATGAAATTATACTATTTCCCATTAATTGTATTTTATTAACGTCTACCCCAACCCCAACCCTAAACCCAACCGTCACAGTAATGTAAAAACACATCTGGATCTGAACTGTTCTCTATTAGTATAGCTGATTAAGCATGTGGATGGATGATTACAGCCTTCTGAGCCTACTAGGAGGCGCAGAAGGCCACTACTGGCCCATATCTATCAGCTGATATCCACTGATTCCGCCCATTCAATCGAATGATAACATTCGAATCGGGTGAAAGAACACAGTCCTGTGAACTTTGGTTCCGACCACAGTTGTTCCCAAGGGTTTGATTATTGCGGTCGCCGGATTTCCAATTATTTCCAATGTTTTCTTACAGGGACATACATTAAAAAAAGTTACTGCCGAGTTACCGATGTGCATTAATGTTATATATGTTTTTTTTCTTTAAATCTCATGCAACAATACAAAACAGTGTTGCTGCTTCAGAATATTTCAGACATATGGACACATATTGGATAAGTGGAGCAAAGCCACAGCACATGCAACAACTTGATCCTCCATAGTTAAATGAATTTGATAAAAAGCGTGAAACATTTTCACACTAGAAAGCATGTTTTATGCGGGAATGTAACTGATTTGCTGATGTGCTGCAATGGCTCCTTTAAATACGAGATCAATGTAGCGAATTTTTACGCTCTCGCCGGCAAAGTTGTACAGGCAGACAGCGTTGTAGCCAGGGTGGCCAGAGCAAACTTTGACACTCTCGCCGCCTCTGGTGTGAACGCACAGTAATGGCGGACGGCTGCTTCTCACTCAGGGCTGTTTATGACAATGAGGGAGAGATCGTCACTATTGGGTGGGGTTTTCCCCCTCTGATGACACGTACAAAGGGAGAATGTCTATCAAAGTGTTTCTTCAGACAGTTTTTATCAAGTGTGATTATTAAAAAAATAGAATTAATACATTTTTGCTATTAGAGGCTGGATATATTCACACATTGTTGCCACACAACTGTGTTTACACCAATTATAAAAGTGATTTTTTTGCATAACAGGTCTCCTTTAATACCAGGTTTAAACAAGTACAAATCAAACACAGTTGCTCTTTCTGTTCTAGATCGGTAGCCGCGTTTTCCGTAATTGACATTTAATTAGCCACTGCATCCATTAATCTAAATGAGCCCCTCACGATGGGAGTTTTAAAGGTTTCAGCTTCTATGTATAGCCGGAGCTTCTTATGTCTGCGGAGGAGTCTATAAACAGCTGCATGTGCTTAAGCGGAGAAATGTAAATCTTGACACGGGATGTTTATGCAGCCCAAGCTTCTAATCATGCGAACGTATAATTCAGTGACATGTGGTGTCTTTACGAGACCAGTTTGATTCAAAGGGCAGATCCCTGTATTTACCAGTCTCTCTCTCTCTCTCTCTCTGAACCCCGAGCGCGTTATATCTCTCATCTCTACTCTTCAGATCTACTGAAGCTTTCTGTGGTGGAAATATTTCAAAGGCAACTGTTTAAAGATCTCAGAATGGATCACTAAAAATATCAAATTCAGTTGTTATTCTTTAAATGCAGTTATTTGTTAAAGGGATAGTTCACACAGAAATGAATATTTGCTATTAATATACTCATACACTCTCAGGTGACTTTTGCTTTTTCTTATGTAGAAGAACATTAAAAAAGGTTTTTGTGTGAAACCGTTGTTTTTGTGATTTATAAAACTCAAGTTAATGGCTACGGCACTGCAAATGCTTTTCTTATTTTGAGTTTGTGTCTTGTTTCTAGGCCAAATATCTAAAAATTCTTAAATCAAGAAGCATTTTCTAAAGAAGTAAAAATATCTATTTTCAGAAATAATAAGTCAAAATTAAGTGAGTTTTTTCTTAAAACTAGCAAAAACAATCTTCCAATGGGGAAAGTAAAATAATCTTGTTTTCGGGTTTGAAATAAATTTACCTTACCCAATGGCAGATAATTTTTAGTTTGTTTTAAGGAAAAACTCACTTAATTTTGACCTAATAACAGTATTGGGCACGTTCCTTTAAAACAGTAATTAGTTATAGTTACTTCTCACAAATAGTAACTGAGTTACATAATTATAAAAGTAACTAATCACCTGGGAAAGTAACTATTGCGTTACTTAAAAAAAAATCTAATTTGTCTAATGACTATAAAATAAATATAAAACATTGTACACTAATCTACACTATTTTAATGTTGTTGTGGGACAATGTGAGAGAAAACGGCAGCATGTCCTTAACTATATATCTAGATATTATTTTGTTTAATTCTGTCTGAGTAATAAGTGTCATGATCACCAGCGATCTGGGACTCTAGAGATCGCTGGTGAACTACATATCATTATGAACTACATTTCCCAGCATTCCGTCTTGTCTTTGCTCGTGCGTTATATGTCTTCTTGATTTCCTAGTCAGGTTTCTGTATTGTATAGTTTGTTATTGCTCATGTTTTGTCTTAGTTCCCGGTCTTAGTTCAAGTTGTATTATTTTGTTATTTTTGTTTTGCACAATGTCCTGTTTTTGTAAGATGTCTCACCATTAAATGCACATGGATCCTACTCATCTTGTCCTGTCTGCAATACCTCCCAGTAACGTGACAGAACGAACGAGCCATAATGGATCCAGCAGATGATGAGATTATCAGACTCCAGCAGGGTAATCGCTCCGTTGAGCGATACATAGCGGAGTTTTTGAACTTGGCCCCGAGAAGCAGTTATCCAGATATACTGCTGATGATGTTTTTTAAGGGAGGACTTTCAGACCCAAGTCGCCGTCATATGCCAGATTATGAGGAGGATTTGGGCCTATACTCATTTATGGAGTTTGCCCTCTTGTTGTCAGGCTCTCCCCTCACTATTTCTGTTCTGGAGGAGGAGGAACCACAGCAGAACAAGAGGAGGAAAGCCAAACTCAAGCTCCGTTCCTATCCTCGTCGGTCAAGTTCACGACTTTTTTTTTCTAAGTCCCAGGAAGGGATTTTAGAGCCGTGTGAATCCCCAGTGCTGCTGGAGCAGCTATCTGAGTTCCACGAAAAGCCACTTGAGACCCATGAAGGGCTGGCAGAGCTGTGCGAATCCCCAGTGCTGCTAGAGCAGTCGTCTGAGTCCCACAAGAGGCCGGAGCCTCCACTTGAGTCCCATGATGGGCTGGCAGAGCCGTGTGATTTCCCAGTACTGCCGGAGCAGCCGTCTGAGTCCCACGAAAGGCCGGAGGTGCCACTTGAGCCCCATGAAGGGCTAGCAGAGTCGTGTGACTCCCCAGTGCTGCTGGAGCAGCCATCTGAGTGCCACGAAAGGCTGTATGAGGCTTGTGATTCTTTAGTCCCGCTGGAGTTGGAGGAACTGCCAGTACTTCCTGAATTAAAGCCTTCCGACTTGCTGGAGCTCGATGAACAGTCAGTGATTCCTGAGTCAAAGTCTCTCGACTCGCTGGAGCTCGATGAACTGCCAGTGTTTCCTGAATCAAAGCCTTCTGACTCACTGGGGTTCGGTGAACTGCCAGTACGTCCTGAACCAAAGCCTCCTGATCCGCTGGGGTTCGGTGAACCGCCAGTACCTCCTGAATCAAAGCCTTCTGACTCACTGGGGTTCGGTGAACCGCCAGTACGTCCTGAACCAAAGCCTCCTGATCCGCTGGGGTTCAATGAACCGCCAGTACCTTCTGAACCAAAGCCTCCTGATCCGCTGGGGTTCGGTGAACCGCCAGTACCTCCTGAATCAAAGCCTCCTGACTCACTGGGGTTCGGTGAACCGCCAGTACCTTCTGAACCAAAGCCTCCTGATCCGCTGGGGTTCGATGAACCGCCAGTACCTCCTGAACCAAAGCCTCCTGACTCGCTGGGGTTCGGTGAACCGCCAGTACCTCCTGAATCAAAGCCTCCTGACTCACTGGGGTTCGGTGAACCGCCAGTATCTCCTGAATCAAAGCCTCCTGACTCACTGGGGTTCGGTGAACTGCCAGTACGTTCTGAACCAAACCCTCCTGATCCGCTGGGGTTCGGTGAACCGCCAGTACCTCCTGAACCAAAGCCTCCTGATCCGCTGGGGTTCGGTGAACCGCCAGTACCTTCTGAACCAAAGCCTCCTGATCCGCTGGGGTTCGGTGAACCGCCAGTACGTCCTGAACCTAAACCCCCAGACATACCACAGCTTCATGATCCAGATCCGCCTGAATTCCATGCTCCGGGTCCTCCGCAGCTTCATGCTCCAGATCCGCCTGAATTCCATGCTCCGGGTCCTCCACAGCTTCATGCTCCAGATCCGCCTGAGTTCCACGCTCCAGGTCCTCCGCAGCTTCATGCTCCTGATCCGCCTGAATTCCATGCTCCAGGTCCTCCGCAGCTTCATGCTTCTGATCCGCCGGAGTTCTACGCTCCAGGTCTGCCACAGTTCCTTGTTCCACAGTTTTTTGTATTTACTGTTCCTGTCTAGTCACTGTTATGTTCCAGTCTGGTGTTAGTGTTTGTTTTGACCCTCCATGCCCTCCCCCTGTTCCACCTCCACTTCACCTCCCTCCGGAGACTTTCTGTCGCGTCTGGAATCCGCTCCTTAGGAGGGGGGTACTGTCATGATCACCAGCGATCTGGGACTCTAGAGATCGCTGGTGAACTACATATCATTATGAACTACATTTCCCAGCATTCCGTCACACACACCCGGTCATCACTTACACTGATCACTTCCGCAGCTGCATCCCGTTCACCACTGATTTATTGGACTTTAAATATACCCTGCACCCGTCTTGTCTTTGCTCGTGCGTTATATGTCTTCTTAATTTCCTAGTCAGGTTTCTGTGGTATTGTATAGTTTGTTATTGCTCATGTTTTGTCTTAGTTCCCGGTCTTAGTTCAAGTTTTATTATTTTGTTATTTTTGTTTTGCACAATGTCCTGTTTTTGTAAGATGTCTCACCATTAAATGCACATGGATCCTACTCATCTTGTCCTGTCTGCAATACCTCCCAGTAACGTGACAAATAAGTGTGGAGAAAAATTAAGTTTTATTTGCTTTGACATCGTGGCTTCATCTCCTCCTTTGGTAGCAGAGCTCACGCTATCACCTGCGTAGCCCCTCATTTTGTGGCGGCATGTGATGACGTGAGGTGCTTTATTAGATTAAAATCACTGGTCACCGACGCAGAGAGACTCTTTTTCCTGGGCACAAGTTGCACGATACATAAACATTTTTGCCTTTCACCTCAAAAAGAGAAAAGTAGTGCTTATATTTCCAGTTAACAAACGCTACCTTTGAACTTGTTGGATTTGCCATCGTTCTGACTCCTGGTGGGTGGTGTGTATGCCACTGACTGTGCTTGTGTGTGAACACCCGCCCAACTCTGCCTCTGATTGGCAAACGATGGAAATGTACTCTATCTAAGCCAATCATCACGTTCTCAATTACACCACATTCACAGACACACCAATCATCATCACTGGTTGGTTATGTGTCCCATCCCAGCCCCAAACACACACACACACACACACACATGGACACGCACACACCAGAGAAAGAGAGGCCCTATAGCTAAGAGAGACGCTGCTTGCATGGAAACTGCTTCAGTGTTCTCAATTATACAGTAGTAACGTGCATTTTATTGTCAGTAATGGTAACGGCATTGTAATTTATTTGATTACTCGTTACTGAAAAAAAAAAAAGTATCGCCGTTAGTAACACCGTTTATTTATAGCACCGTTATTCCTATCACTGCTTAATATTTCAGAAAACTAAAATATTTTTTATTTCACTAGAAAATGCTTCTTGATTTAAGAATTGTTTGACATTTGGACCAGAAACAAGACAAAAAAAACCTAAGAAAAGCTTTTTTTTCAATTTGCCACTTTGAGAGTCAAAAAAACTAATACAGGCAGAACTAAATTAATGCAGAAAGCTCTTTAATCGCAGTTTCCACAAAAAATGTTAATCTGAATATCTGTTTTCAGTGATGATGATGATAATAAATGTTTCTTGAGCATCAAACCATCATAGTAGAATGATTTCTGAAGGATCATGTGTCCCTGGAGTAATGATGCTAAACATTTATTTTTTCATCACAGGAATAAATGACATTTCAGAATACAAAACTATTTTTAATTAATTAATTCATTTTCCTTCGGCTTAGTCCCTTTATTCATCAGGGGTCGCCACAGCGGAATGAACTGCCAACTCATCCAGCATATGTTTTACATAGTGGATGCCCTTCCAGCTGCAACCTAGTACTGGGAAACACCCATGCACTCTCACATTCACACACACTCATACACTATGGCCAATTTAGCTTATTAAATTCACCTATAGCGCATATCTTTGGACTGTGGGGGAAACTGGAGCACCCGGAGGAAACCCACACCAACACGGGAAGAACATGCAAACTCCACACAGAAATGCAACCTTCTTGCTGTGAGGCGACAGTGCTAACCACTGAGCCACCGCTGGCTCTACAATTTTAAATTACAATATTTTTTTTGTTTCTATTGTATTATTAATCAAATAGTCTTGGTGAGCATAAGTGATATTTTCTTTCATTCTTATCAAACTCTGCTGATGACATTTCTTGAAAATGTAAAATAAAAAAAAGTTGTCATTTACAGCATTAACAATTGATCCTTATCAAAATCTGACCGTTTGTCATTTTGCTGAACAAAAAGAGCTTTAAATGACAATATTTTCATTTGAAAGACATTTTGAAGAAATCTTATCAGGCCTTTATAGAATAAATCAAATGTTGACATTTTTACTCAAACCCATACCTAATAAATCCAGTAAAATAGATTAGACATACAGTTAAAGTCAGTATTATTAAAATTATTCTTTATATTTTTTCCCCCAATCTCTGTTTAACGGAGAGAAGATTTTTTCAACACATTTCTAAACATAATAGTTTTAATAACTCATTTCTAATAACTGATTTATTTTATCTTTGCCATGATGACAGTAAATAATATTTTACTGGATATTTTTCAAGATACTAGTATTCAGCTTAAAGTCACATTTAAAGGCTTAATTAGGTTAATTAGGTAAGTTAGGGTAATTAGGCAAATCATTGTATAATGATGGTTTGTTCTGTAGCATATTGAAAAATATATATTGCTTAAGAGGGCTAATAATATTGACCTTAAAATGTTTTTTAAAAATTAAAAACTGCTTTTATTCTTGCCGAAATAAAACAAATAAGACTTTCTCCAGAAGAAAAAATACTATAGCAAATACTGTGAAAATGTCCTTGCTCCTTTAAATATCACTTGAGAAATATTTGAAAGAGAATAAATATTTCAACTGTACCTCAATTACAATTCAAGAGTTCCCACTTAGATATGCTTTAGCGTGAATAGCAGGTTTG
>CAIGQV010019088.1:8076005-8087563 GCA_903798115.1 Danio jaintianensis
ATATATATCATTATGAGTAAACTTATTATTATTAATATAAGTATTATTAAAGTGGTAGTTCACCCAAAAATGGAAATTCTGTCCATTTACTAGCCCTCCACTTGTTCTAAATATATAAGCAGGAAACAGTAGCCATTGAGTTCCTTGGGATTATTTTTCCTACTATGGAATTCAATTGCTACCAACACCAGTTTTCACCATTTCTCAAAATATCTTCTTTTGTGTCTTATGGAAAAATGAGACTCATAAAGGAACGAGGAAGAGTAAATAGTGAGTAATTTTAAATTTTAGGGTAAACTCTGCTTTTAATAATATATTTACATATATATTATTGTTTTATTTTTATTAAATAATATAAACATATAGATGATGGATTATATGTAATGTGTATTACGTAATCACATTTTTTAAAATTAAGTAGGCCCTAGTTAGATTATACAGCATTTTAAAATAATCATAATCAGTACTTATAATAACCGATGCTTGATTACATATGATTTATAGATGTGAAATATAGTTGTGGCATTCACTAATTATGAATTGGCCTATTATTACTATAATTACCTGCAAATAAATCTAACAGACAATATTCTTTTTAAAATTTCCCACAAAACACGTTATTAGTAGTTCTAATATCTAATAGTATCTAATAAAACACAAATTAAAATTTTACTCAAAACACATACATATCAATGGCAAACCCAGATACATAAATCTGGAGTGGCTTATTTATTTATTTAATGTCAATTAGTTAACTTTTACCAATTAAAAAGGCAGAAGGGACATCTTTTACTCTTTGTATCCCTCAAAGCCCTCGTATGGCATAAGATAAGGATTGACTTGACTAAACAAAAAAAGACCTCAAAGTACCTCATTATTTCTCGCCAGGACACCTCAATACCTTCCCTATCCGCGCGTAACAGGACGTACCAGGACATCCCATAACTCTTTCAGTAAAATAGTTGTGCAACGTTCCCCCAAGACAGTTTTGCTAACAACATTTTCCCAAATATTTAGACGAGAGTAAAAAGCTGCGCATGGCACGGGACGGCATTAATCATACAGCGCGACTATAAGAGTATATTTGCAGAGTTTGTAAACACGCGGCCATCTTTTCTGCCAGTGGCGTTTCGAACACAGCCTGTTTGTTGACCGTGATATAAAATAGTGCTGTGGGGTTTTGGGTTTCCAGAGAGGGAGTATATTGAGTCCATGTGGGGAAGACGGTTTTAATCGAAGCGTTACCCACATTTCTTCCTGTTTCTAATTTGGAGCTGCGGTGGTTTTTTTGTCCGCTGGCCAGCAAGCCTCTCATCCAGCGAGTGTCCGTTTCCTCTGAAGTGAATAGTAGCAGGTGTGTTGGCACGGGTTTGAGGAGAAAAAGCTCCATCTTTTTTTTTCTGAGCCTGCCCTGCATTTGTCTTCCTCGGAGTTGGAACATCGTGTAACAACGTTGTTTATGCCCACGCTCTCATTAAGTGGAGATTAAATCATTTCACAAATAATATCACATGCGCTAGAGTTTCAATAACACACCGTCTCAAAACTGTGTGATCAGATTTAACTTCGTATGAACTCGAATGTTACTCAACGTATATTACCAACACTAAATAACTGGAGCTTATATGCTATCTGGAATCATTTTATAGTTTATGTTAGCTGTTGAAGCCCATTTCAACCATATCAGAAATAAAAACATTCTTTATTGGGGGAAAAATTATAGTTTTGATATGAAAACTCATATAATTCATTAATTTTCCTTCGGCTTCATCTCTATTTCAGAGGTCGCCACAGCGGAATAACCACCAACTATTCCAGCATATGTTTTACGCAGTGGATGCCCTTCCAGCCGCAACCCAGTACTGGGAAACACCCATACACACTCATTCACACACACTCATACACTATGGACAATTTAGTTTAATCAATTCACCTATAGCTCATGTCTTTGGACTGTGGGGGAAACTGGAGCACCCGGAGGAAACCCACACGAACACGGGGAGAACATGCAAACTCCACACAGAAATGCCAATTGGCCCAGTCGGGACTCAAACCAGCAACCTTTTTGCTGTGAGGCGACAGTGTAATGTAATGTAATGTAATGTAATGTAACGTGTATTTATATAGCGCATTTATTGTGTATGGCCATACACCCAAAGCGCTTCACAATCATGAGGGGGGGTCTTTTCACACCACCACCAGTGTGCAGCATCCACTTGGATAATGCGACGGCAGCCACAGGACAACAGCGCCAGTGCGCTCACCACAGACCAGCTATAGGTGGAGTGGAGAGACAGTGATACAGCCAATTCAGTGGATAGGGATGATTGGGAGGCCATGATGGGTAAGGTACACCTCTACTCTTTATGAGAAGTGCCATAGGATTTTAATGACCACAGAGAGTCAGGACCTCGGTTTAACGTCTCATCCGAAAGACGGCGCCCACTGACAGTATAGTGTCCCCTTCACTTTTTACTGGGGCATTAGGACTCACACAGACCACAGGTGGAGAGACCCCTGCAGGCCTCTCTAACACCACTGCCAACAGCAACCTAGTTTTCCTATGTAGTCATCCATCCAGGTAATGCCCAGGCTCAGCCCTGCTTTGCTTCAGTGAGTAACTGGTCTTGGGCTACAGGGTGATATGGCTGTGGACAGTGCTAATCACTGAGCCACCGTGTCACCCAAAACTCATATCGTTATTACATAAAAGGTTACACTGACAACATATTAAGTCAAAATTATGATATAGAAATGTATAAATATGACATAAAACATGAGTATGAAATGAAAAAGTCAAAATCATGACATAAGTCACTCAAATATTACTCAACGTATATTACCAAGAGTAAATAATTGGAGCTTATATGCTATCTGGAATCATTTTATAGTTTAAGTTAGCTATAGAAGCCCATTTCAGCCATTCATTCATTCATTTATTCATTTTCTTTTCGGCTTAGTCCCTTTATTCATCAGGGGTCGCCACAGTGGAATGAACCGCCAACTTATCCAGCATGTTTTACGCAGCGGATGCCCTTCCAGCCGCAACCCAACACTGGGAAACACCTATACACTCTTGCATTCACACTCATACTCTACGGCCAATTTAGCTTATTCAATTCACCTGTACCAAATGTTTTTGGACTTGTGGGGGAAACTGGGGCACCCAGAGGAAACCCACGCGAACATGGGGAGAGCATGCAAACTCCACACAGAAATGCCAACTGACCCAGCTGGGGCTTAAACCAGCGACCTTCTTGCTGTGAGGCGATCGTGCTACCCACTGCGCCACCGTGACGCCCCATTTCAGCCATATAAGAACAAAAAAACATTCACTTTGGGGGAAATAAAATTATAGTTTTGATATGAAAACTCATATAATTATTACATAAAAGGTTACACTGACGAAATATTAAGTCAAAATAATGATATAGAAAGTTGAAAAAATGAAATGAAATGAAGTGAAGAAGCCAAAATCATGACATAAGTCACTCAAATATTACTCAACGTATATTACCAAGAGTAAATAATTGGAGCTTATATGCTTATAGGTTTTGATATAAAAACCCATATAATTATTACATAAAAAAAGGTCACTTTGATGACATATTAAGTCTAAATTACCAAGTCAAAATAAGGATCTAGAAAGTTATAAAGACGACATAAAACATGAGTATGAAATGGAAAAAGTCAAAATCATGAAATAAGTCACTGAGATATTACTCAACGTATATTACCAACAGTAAATAATTGGATCTTATATGCTATCTGGAATCATTTTATAGTTTATGTTAGCTATAGAAGCCCATTTCAGCCATATAAGAAGAAAAACAAGATTATTTTTGTGGAAAAAATTATTGTTTTATATGAAAACTCATATAATTATTACATAAAAAGTTACACTGATGACATAAGTCAAAATAATGATCTAGAAAGTTATAAATATGACCAAAAACATAACTATGAAATGAAAAAGGTCAAAATAAAGACATAAGTCATTATGAAATTAAAGTAAATTTTGACAAAAACCTAAATTATAACTTAAATGAGAAAATACGTTTTAAAATTAACTTATATTAAATTGTGTAATATAAGTAATAAGATAAAAACTAAATTAAGAAAAAAAATTACCTAAAACGATCTCATAAATATAGAACAGAAACACAAATAGGAGATGGAATTATCACACGAAAATTAATAAAGATTGTGACAAGCTATTATCAGATTAAGTCAAAATTCTGAAAAATATGTTATTATGACACCATACATTGTAATTGGATTAAATCAACGAGAAGACAAAATTATGAAGTAAAAATTCATAGTAATGGAATAGAAACATAATTGTCTTCATAAAAGTCACAATTATGGCACTCATTAATACATTTTCCTTCTGCTTAGTCCCTTTATTCATCAGGGGTCCCCACAGCAGAATGAACTGCCAACTTATCCAGCATATGTTTTACACAGCAGATGCCCTTTCAGCTACAAGCCAGTATTGGGAAACACCCATACACACTCATACACTACAGCCAATTTAGTTTATTCAATTCACCTATAGCGCATGTCTTTGGACTGTGAGGGAAACCGGAGCATCCGGACGAAACCCACGCCAACACGGGGAGAACATGCAAACTCCACACAGAAATGCCAACTGACCCAGCCGGGACTCAAACCAGCGACCTTCTTGCTGTGAGGCGACAGTGCTAACTACTGAGCCACTGTGTCGCCCCACAATTATGGCATAATTTAGGTCAGATTTTGAACTAAAAAAAAACATATGAGATGGAAATTATAGGATGAATTCTGACAAATAAATAATAATTATGACATAGTAAGACGATGAGATACCAAATTATAAATAATCAAAATTTTAAATTGATATATACTAAGCTATGGGATATAATCAAAATTCTGACACACATCATAATTAAATAAAAAGTCCAAATGTTCATAAAAAGGTTAACTATGAAATAAAAAAATCATAATTATGCCATACTTATTCAATGACAGTAAAATCTTATCTCATAATTCTGATTTAATCTCATTGTTATGATTTACCCTACCCTGATTTTCTCTGAAAAATAAATAGGACATTAAATCTGATAATTATGAAATAATATGTTATTATGACACCATACAGCATAATTGGATTAGATCAAACTAAATTATGAAGCACAAATTCATAGTAATGAATTAGAAACATAATTATCTTCATAAAAGTCACAATTATGGCATACTAAGTCCTAATTTAGGTCAGATTTTGAACTAAAAATTAAAACATATGAGATGGAAATTATGGGATGGAATTATGACAAATAAATAATAATTATGACATAGACGATGAGATAAATTATAGATAATCCAATTTTTTAATTGATATATACTAAGCTATGCGATATAATCAAAATTCTGACGCACATCATAATTTAATAAAAAGTCCAAATGTTCATAAAAAGGTTAACTATGAGATAAAAAGTCATAATTATGCCATACTTTTTCAATGACAGTAAAATCTTATCTCAATCTCATAATTATTCAATCTCATAATTTTGACTTTTAGCATCATAGTTATGATTCACCCTACCCCGATGTTCTTTCTTATGTAGTGAAATGGGTTTCCACATTATGTTGACAAGTGACTCATTTGTGTTTATTTTCATTTACTAAGAGGAATATTTGAGACCTAAAAAATGAGACTTAAATGTGAACCCTGATTGGCCTGGCTGGAAGTTCCAACATCCTGTCACAACATAGATTAGTTTAAAACCCAAACAGAGCTTACTGTAAACTGTGATGCAAGACGTCATAAAAGCGTGGCATCTCCACCCGTCTTCTCCACCTCTTCCTCGCATGACTTCAGAGCCTGAACCCACCCACTGTGCTACACCAGGTCTCCAAGCCCCAAAAAAACAAGCGGGAATGTCATCTCCCGACCTGTGATTGGCAGAGAGAGGAAGAGAAAGTCACAATCTGTTAGAGCTCATTAGGTCCAGTGAAAGCAAACGCATGACCCCATCCCAATCGCAGGAGACGCGCTGTCAGGACACTCACACTGGCATTAACCTCCGCGACCTAACTTCCGCCTAATGAAGGTTTGATTTTAAGAGGCACTGCTGCTCTTCATCTCCGCTCGCAGTCCACACAGATTAAACAAATCCCATCCTTCCAGCGATTCAGATTTAAAGCACACATGAAATCAAAACTAACCATATGATTTTGTTAGCTCACATTGCTAGTTTTGTGGTGAACAATTCATCTGTGCATGTCATTAAGAAAATACAATGTTTGCTTGCCCTTGTAATCTTTAATTGAAATCTAAAAAATGCACTTCCTGTTTGTTTTCAGTTCAATTCTCAGATTACGTCTGTCTGAGGTATTGGGGCGTGGCTATCTCTTAGCCATGCCCCTCCAATTGTCAATTTTGACAACAAACAGAAATGGCGAGGAGGAGGTGTCTGTTAGGTTGTAATAACTCTCTCGAAACACTGTTCCCGATCTTTCTGAATGAAATGCCTACTTTAGTACATCCAATCAGCTTACAGTAGAAAAAACAAGCCACGCCCACTGTTTTCTCATTTAATATTCCATTTCACTAGGAACTGAGTCACAATACGGAAAAAAAGAAATGGTCGCAGCTTCCGGTTCATGTGGACTTTAAAGCGAGAGAAAGTCAAGACCACACTCATGAGTCCAAACCATCCATGTTTTCCCATTCAGCGAAGGACATATGATGATGAAGAATCGCAAAAGCTTAACACGACCAAAACAACAACACAGTTGTTTCCCATGAACTGTGACTTTCCTCCACACTCGGACCAGAAGTGATTTAATCTCGGCGTGATTAGTGGGCCTGCGTTATTTGAAAATCTGATAAAGCGTTAATTTTTCGGCATCCAGTCGAGGCTGTAAAAATCTTTTCATCTTTTGAGAGGTTCCAGCTTTTCTCCTTAATGTGGTGGAGCTTAAATCAATAGAGGATACAGTCCCACATTAATCTTCACGCTGTGAGTTTCGCAGCTTTGAAATAGGAGCCGCGGCCATGAAGGGAACATTGTTGCGAGCTGTGTTTCAGGTGCATCCCAAAGTCGGGCAGCTTAAACGCATTTGGGAGACTTTGGATGGATGTTTTTTATTTGGCTTTGGCCCGATGCTCTTCCTCCACATGTGAACTCGCACAGTTGTGTTGGAGCGTGCATTGCCTTGAGGTGCGACCGACGTGAACTTTACGCTCTCTTCAGATGCCTGCTGTGAGATGTTCGCTAAACCCGATCGGACAGGGCATGTCCCGGCTCGGTGTTGGCTCAGTGCCTTTTATCTGGGATCAAATCGGAGTGAGTAGCTGTCCACCTAATTGTATCACATTATCTCGTCATTGTTCTCGGTGAGCCAAAAGCTCATCTGCCACATCATAGGGCCCCTATTAACCTCCGACCCTTACTGCGTTTGTATGGACCCGGCTGCTCCTCACACCCAACCCTGGGCCCATTAACACGTCGCTGTGGCCCAGGAAAAAACTATTTTGACGGGGCTGTAATTGCTGCTAAGTGACGGGAGACAAAGATGGCCTTTGTGTGTCCTTTGGGATAGGATGCGAGACCCCTGTCGGGTCTGTCTCCACGCCCACCTCTCGGCGGGCCCTGTTTGAAAGTGTGAGATAATGAGGGAATTTTTTTTTTTTGGAGGACGGCGCCCAATTACATGCTCTAAATCGAGGGCGGCGAGCGCTGATTAGGCGATGCGTTCCCCTTCTCTGTGCCTCTGAAGTGACCTCCCTCAGGCTCGGGGTGTGTAATGAGTTTACGTTAGCTACAAAAGGTCAGGGGCCGCTAAAGGTCGCGGCATTTCCTTCAAGGCAGTGCACTGTGCAGCAGGTGCTGCCAGGAGGTCATCTTGACTCGGGCTCCAGTAAGCGGCCCTGCCCATTTGCGCAAACTTCCAGAAACAAGGTTGTGTTTGTTGTGACGGAGCGCAGAGCTAAATTGATTTCACGTTACCTTCCTCCTGGACACGTCTTCAGCAGATCTGTCTAAATTTGTACTTGTGTTGGTTTTGTTTTGAGGCTCGGTCTAAGTTAAATTCTGAGAGAGAGCTCTGTTCCTTGAGGCTATGATGGGTATGGGATAAAGGACGCATTAAAGGGATAGTTCACCCTAAAATGAAAATGTACTATTTACTCTCCCTTAAGTGGTTCCATATCTTTATGAGTTTCTTTCTTGTGTTGAACTGTGCAATCCAAAGTTACTTCAGTAAACTAAAACTAAGATTATTTTTCAGACACATGTTTGTTAACTGAAATAAAATTCACAATAAATTATGAACTAAAACAGAAACAAACAATAGTACCTGAAATACAAGAATTATTAGCAGAAATAATAATTGTTTTGAGAATTATCAAGCACTCATTTTGTGGTGAAAAATCTGACCTGCGGCTGTTAAAAGAAACACCTGAAGATGACACTTTCAGTCAAGTCAAGTCAAGTCAATGTTTATTTATAAAGCACTTTTTAAAAACGACAAGTGCTTACCAAAGTGCTGTACACACAGACACCATCTAAAACAAAAGGGCAAATAAACTCTCATATGGTATTAAAAGCCAAAGAGTAAAAATGGGTTTTAAGACTAGATTTAATAACAGAAAGGGTTTGAGGCCTGCCTAACATGGAGAAGCAAATTATTCCAAATGTTTAGGGGCAACCACTGCAAAAGTTCCCCCTGGTTTTTAACCTTGTGCGTGGAACAGCCAAAAGTAACTGATCAGCACATCTAAGTGCCCTTGAAGGAGTGTACAATTGAATTGGTACAGAAAGGTATCTTGGTTCTAGTAGGGATTTAAACACCGAAACTAAAATTTTAAAATGTATCCTAAAATGAACAGGAAGCCAGTGAAGAGAAGTCAGTATGGGTGTAATGTGTTCAGCATTCTGCACCATCTGCAGACAAGTAAGGGAGGCATGGCTAATACTCACATAGAGGGCATTACAATAATCTAGCCGAGTCGAGATAAAAATATGTATAATTATTTCAAAGTCGTTAAAAGACAGAAAAGACTTTACTTCGTATAATTGCCTCAACTGTAAAAAACTAGCATTAATTACTGAATTAATCTGTTTATCCAGTTTGAAGTTCATCCATTTTCCCTCAGCTTAATCCCTTTATTCATCAGGGGTCGCCACAGCAGAATGATCAGCCAACTTATCCAGCATATGTTTTACACAGCGGATGCCCTTCCAGCTGCAACCCAGTACTGGGAAACATCCATACACACTCATTCACACACATACACTTTTTAAAAATATACTAATGCTTACTCATTAGACACTAGTACTTATTCATTAGATAGTAGTACGTATTCATTAGATACTAGTATCTATTAAATAGATATTAGTACTTATGTATTAGATACTAGTACTTATTCATTAGATACTAGTACTTGTTCATTAGATACTAGTATCTATTTAATAGGTACTAGTACTTATTCATTAGGTGCTAGTACTTATTAAACAGGTAATAGTTCTTATTTTAATAGTGACTAGTAACTATTCTGTTGTTACTAGTAACAAATTTAAAATATTTCCATTGATTTCTATGGGATCTGTCATTGAGATATCAACTATTCACTTTTGACTAGTATGTATTCCAGCTGGGACTAGTACATATTTTTATGTACTAGTAGTTAATCATTAGGTACTAGTACTTATTAATTAGATACTAGTACTTATTAAATAGATACTAGTACTTATGAAATCGATACTACAACTTATTTAAAAGATACTAGTACACATTTATTAAATACTAGCACTTGTTTGAAATGTTACTAGTAAAAATCTTTATTTTACTAGTAAAATGTTTAATTGAACTCTACTTGGACTAGTCATAACATAAGACGAGTAAAAAAGCAGAACTGACTAGTAAAATAAGAATTGTTACTAGTAATAGTTATAAAAGATACTAGTGTCTAATAAATAAATACTAGTACTAATGAAAAACTTCTAGTGTCTATTTAATAGGTACTAGTATCTAATGAATTGGTACCAGTATCTATTTAATAAGTGCTAGTATCTATTAAATAGATACTAGTAACCAATTGAACAAGTACTAGTACCTATAAAAAAAAGATTCTTGTATCTAATGATTAAGTATTAGTACCTAATGAATAAGTACTATAGTCGTGGCCAAAAGTTTTGAGAATTACATAAATATTGGAAATTGGAAAAGTTGATGCTTAAGTTTTTATAATAGCAATTTGCATATACTCCAGAATGTTATAAAGAGTGATCAGATGAATTGCATAATCCTTCTTTGCCATGAAAATTAACTTAATCCTGAAAAAAAGGAGGGTGATGCTTGAAATCATTGTTCTTCTATTGTTAATGGTGATCTGCAAAGAAACGCGTGCAGCCATCATTGCGTTGCATAAAAATGGCTTCACAGGCAAGGATATTGTGGCTACTAAGATTGCACCTAAATCAACAATTTATAGGATCATCAAGAACTTCAAGGAAAGAGGTTCAATTCTTGTTAAGAAGGCTTCAGGGCGTCCAAGAAAGTCCAGCAAGCGCCAGGATCGTCTCCTAAAGAGGATTCAGCTGCGGGATCGGAGTGCCACCAGTGCAGAGCTTGCTCAGGAATGGCAGCAGGCAGGTGTGAGCGCATATGCATGCACAGTGAGGTGAAGACTTTTGGAAGATGGCATGGTGTCAAGAAGGGCAGCAAAGAAGCCACTTCTCTCAAAAAAAACATCAGGAACAGATTGATCTTCTGCAAAAAGTATGGCGAATGAACTGCTGAGGACTGGGGCAAAGTCATATTCTCGATGAAGCCCCTTTCTGATTGTTTGGGGCATCTGGAAAAAGGCTTGTCCGGAGAAGAAAAGGTGAGCGCTACCATCAGTCCTGTGTCATGCCAACAGTAAAGCATCCTGAGACCATTCATGTGTGGGGTTGCTTCTCATCCAAGGGAGTGGGCTCACTCACAATTTTGCCCAAAAACACAGCCATGAATAAAGAATGGTACCAAAACACCCTCCAACAGCAACTTCTTCCAACAATCCAACAACAGTTTGGTGAAGAACAATGCATTTTTCAGCACGATGGAGCACCGTGCCATAAGGCAAAAGTGATATCTAAGTGGCTCGGGGACCAAAACGTTGAAATTTTGGGTCCATGGCCTGGAAACTCCCCAGATCTTATAATCCCATTGAGAACTTGTGGTCAATCCTCAAGAGGCGGGTGGACAAACAAAAACCCACTAATTCTGACAAACTCCAAGAAGTGATTATGAAAGAATTGGTTGCTATCAGTCAGGATTTGGCCCAGAAGTTGATTGAGAGCATGCCCAGTCGAATTACAGAGGTCCTGAAAAAGAAGGGCCAACACTGCAAATACTGACTCTTTGCATAAATGTCATGTAATTGTCGATAGAAGCCTTTGAAACGTATGAAGTGCTTGTAATTATATTTCAGTACATCACAGAAACAACTGAAACAAAGATCTAAAAGCAGTTTAGCAGCAAACTTTGTGAAAACTAATATTTGTGTCATTCTCAAAACATTTGGCCAC
>CAIGQV010019088.1:8104679-8143886 GCA_903798115.1 Danio jaintianensis
TGTGTGTGTGTGTGTGTGTGTGTGTGTGTGTGTGTGTGTGTGTGTGTATATGTATATGTATGTATATGTGTGTGTATGTATGGTAATAATATATAATAATTGTCATTTAGACTTCACCTGTATTTTATTTATTTATTTGTTCTTTCTTTTGGGGCAATATGTTGTTTTCATAGAGCGTTTGAGATATACCCACAAAGAATTACTTCAATTTACAGCTAAATAACTTTCATAGATGCTTTGTTTTTTACTTTATCCTTTCTTTCTCCCTAAACTTCACAAAGTTAACATTAATATGTTGGACTAAGGGAAGATGGGCCAATGAGCCAGTACATATCTAAAGTAAAGTCTGATTTACGATGCTGTGTCCCTTAAGTCCCTAATTGTATAACTTAAATAAACCAGCTTCGGCCCATAAAATAACATGCTTTACACAAGCCCAGCGGTATTTTCCATGGCGAAGTAGGTCAGGCGACAGGTGAGAGGGACTCTGTTTGTTTGCTGGCGGTTGGTGGCCATCTTTTCCACGTAATTAGATGACTTGTATTCCAGACGCGCAGCTGGCCGTCACAGAGGCTGCCTGTGTCTCATGTTGATGTGGACCTGCTGTATCTTCACCACCACCCAAAACGGGACTCAGAGCTTCCTGTGTTGAGAGAGAAAGAGAGAGAGAGCTAGTCAAAAACATTATTTCAAACCATCTGCATGAATGTACAGTTTTGTATTGTATTTTATTACTATTAAGATTTTTTCGTTATCTTTTTAATAATCATATTAGTCTTTGTGTATGTATATATCAAAGTTCTAATTGTTTTTTTTGTGTGTGCACACTGAAAGAAAATTATTAATTGGATTTACTACTTTTTCTGAAGGTCAGTGGTTGCAAACAATTGATATGGGCTGAATTTAAACAAATTAAAACTTAATTTGTTTGTTTAATTTCAGTCCATAAACTGTTTGCAACCATTTACCTTATAAAAAATGTAGTAAATCCAATTAATATTTTTTTTCTATGTATTTATATATGTACAATCACTACAATTTTCATAGTTTATTTAATCTGCAATGCTTTGGAAATACTTTACAAGTCATGCAAATAAAGCTCTTTTGAATTGCATTTCATTTCAGTTTTTTGGCACAATTATTTAACAAATTAACATTCATTTCATAAATTATTCACATATACTTAAAAAAAACTAAATTACAACTCCATTTCTAAACAACCATCACTTGTCTCGCATAAAATTCTATGTATACGCAAGAGTTCTTTACATTTTTCCAGTAATCTGGTATTGTTTGCTTTGCATTGGCTTTTTCGGGGTTAATTATTGTGATCTCCCGATTGCAACCGAGAAATACTGGGAAATCTCTGTAGACTAATGGCATTTCTGATGGCCATTACGCTAGAGAATCATTCAAATACTAGCTTAGCTCTAAAGTGACGTTTGTGAAGTAACAACGGTTTCTGCTGATCTGACGTCAGCTGCAGATGTGAATGAATGGCGGAAGAAAGTAGTTCCTCTTACAAAAGGATTTGAGACGCTCTGTGTTTGATTTTCTTTTTTATATACACGGTTATGCCATCGAACTGTTGTATAAACGCAATATTACACTCGTAGCAGTGCGATATGGCTGTATATCGGCACTGGTGGGAAGAGTTCTTTACATTTTTCCAGTTTCCCAGTAAGTTTGTAATAAGCAAACTCGACAACTAAACGAGCAGTAATCACACCTTTATATGTTAAAACAATATTTGTGGAACCTTTTCCTAAGTTTTTTTTTCTTTTCTTGTCAACTACATACTCGATTTCACTTGTCCAGACAAGAGAAAAAAAAAAAAGAAATCATGAATCTTCCTTTTTTTTTTTTTATACCAATACTTAGCACCATAAATAAACCCTTCTTGGGTAAAAATACGACCCACCATTCTTTTAACAGCTGAAAAAGTGTCTCCAATCTATTAAACACTGAAAATAGGTGGAAACTATTTCAATTTCTGAGGAAAAAGGGGCAAGTGTTACCAACACTAGTATCCAAATGTGCCTTATGTTTATTTGTAGTTAATATTCCATGTATGATCCTCAGATGTAAATCTACGGTTTCTTTATCTACTGGAATTTTTATTTGATTTATTTATCCTTTATTTGACCAGGATAGTACCATTTGAGATACAAGACCTCTTCCCCCAGGGAGTCCTGGCCAAAATGGCAGCACAAAAAGTTTCACATTAAAACAATTACAAACAAATACAAGGTAGTCCATAGACTGCACTATTGTCGCACTAAATTGCACTCTATATACCCCTCTGTATCATCACTATGTATTAAATGCAAGTCCAATGAAGGTACACTGGCTCACATATTTTGGTTCTGCCCAAAAATGTTTAAATTTTGGACTGAGGTATTCTCTTTTTACTCCGAAGTACTTAGGATTGATTTTCCTCCTGACCCTCTTATTGCAATATTAGGTTGGGCTCCTTCCTTTGAAAACTGTAGTTTGGATCAAATCCAGACAGTTCAATATGGAATGACTATGGCAAAAAAAGTAATATTGTTGATGTGGAACAAAGAGTAAACACCTAAATTTGAGACATGGCTTACAGAGTTACATTACAAAGATTAGATATGAGATTGCAGGCAAACCAAAGAAATGTTAAAAAATTTGGAAGCCCTTTTTTGAATGTCTGGAGACTGACCAATGATAACTGAGTGGTGTGGAAGATTTCATGAAGCATAGCAATGTGTAAAAAAATATATATTTTCATAATTGGGTATGTATAGGTTTTTTTCATTTTTTTCGTTTTTTTTCTCATCATTTTTATTAATGATGTATATATGCACATATGTTTATATGCTGTACATGTAATGTACATTGCAGGTATAGATTATTGATGGAGGAATATAATTAAGTATCTGTACAGTTGTGGATGTACATGTGCATTGTATTTATATTTTACATATGTTTATATTGTTTATTTGAAATCAGGACTTTACTAGATCTATGTTAAGCTGCTTTGACACAATCTACATTGTGAAAAGCGCTATATAAATAAACTTGACTTGACTTGACTTATTATTTGCTGGCATGGAGGGGATTTGGGGTTTGTTCTTTAAAATGTGAAAAACTTTAAATAAAATATTTTTTTTTTAAAACAATTACAAACATATAAGACAAACAAAGTTTTGCTCAGTCGTCATAAGACACATATGAAAGAAACAAATAATAGCATAAAAAATTAACTACACTGTAAAAAAGTACCTGTTAATGAACAGTTTCTATATTTAGTGTTTTCCGTTTATTTACGGTTGTGAAATGCATTATGGGATGTTGATCTCTGCTACAATGTATAAGTAATAATACAATGTATAAGAAATAATATATAGAGAAATAAGTCTGGAAAACAACTGAAAATGTACTGGAGGTTTATTACAAAGTGTTTGTAACATATACAACACCAACCCAGACAATATATCACTTTAAACTATTAAAAATGCTAATAAAAGTTACTTTTTCAAGGTTAAAAGTTCTTGGGAAAAAGATCAAGGTCCGATAAAATGGGGAAAAATACAATATATAAACATGAATCATGGAAAACTGCAAACTTTTTAGATTAGATTAGATTCAACTTTATTGTTATTACACATGTACAAGTACAAGGCAATGAAATACAGTTCATGTCTAACCAGAAGTGCAATAGCAGCAAGTGATATAGGTATAAGTTATAACTGCAATCATAGAAAGCTATGGATAATATTTACAGATGGATGTACTATGAACATAATATAAAGTTTTATAAAGAATTATTCGCCCTCCTGTGAATTTTCTTTTTCTTTTTCAAATATTTCCCAAATGATGTTTACCAGAGCGAGGAATTTTTCACAGTATTTCCTATAATATTTTTTCTTCTGGAGAAAGTCTTATTTGTTTTATTTCGGCTAGAATAAAAACTGTTTAAAAAATTTTTTAAACCACTTTTAGGTCAATATTATTATATTAACCCTCTTAAGCTATATATTTTTTTCGATTGCCTGCAGAACAAACCACTGTTATACAATGACTTGCCTGATTACCCTAACTTGCCTAATTAACCTAGTTAAGCCTTTAAAATGTCACTTTAAGCTGAGTACAAATGTCCTGAAAAATATCTAGAAAAATGCACTGTCATCATGGCAAAAATAAAAGAAATCAGTTATTAGAAATTAGTTATAAAACTATTATGTTTAGAAATTGGGGAAAAATATACAGGGGGCTAATAATTCAGGAGGGCTGATAATTCTGACTTTAACTATACAAGTTGTACTATAGTCCAAGATTTACAGTGTACTTTTAGGAGAAGCGAGAAAGAGAGAGTTTGAGTAAATCTGGAAAAGTTGAGGAAAGTTTGGGAAACACCTCAGTTGACGCCCTACAAGGTTGATTCACACAGCTGTGTCATAAACGCGGCATGAAAAGCGTCACGCCACTTCGTGTCACCTCTCGACATGTGCGTGCACTAAAAAAAGCTCAGCTGGAACCGCATCAACGCATATCGTCTTCGAAATTTTTGTAAACCACGTCTGAGGCTATTTCCTTTATGCATGTGATGTTTATACACCCTGCTTTTTAAAAACAAACCTAGTGTGTGGCTCAATTACATCTGAGGAAATGAAAAAAAGTCACTTTACAGTAAGGTTTCATTAGTTAATGTATTTAGCAACATAAACTAACAATACTTGTACAGCATTTATTAACCGTAGTTCGACATTAACTAATGCGTTATTAGCATCCAAATTCAAGCTTGTTAACGTTAGTTAATGCACTGAGTTAAAATGAACTACCATATTTTCATGAACAAATACTGTAATAAATGTATTGTTCAGTGTTTGCTCGTGTTAGTAAATGCATTAACTAACATTAACTAATGCAACCTTATTGTAAAGTGTTATCGAAAAGAACACATCTGCAATTCAACAGGTGCGTCTTGGCACCCGGCATGTTCCACGTCTGGAAAACATCTGCATTGGTGGTCTTCTTCGTCCTGCTTTTTTCTTTCTCTCTCTGGGGTCTAAGTGAAGGGAAGGCTGATTGTAAATACGCAGAGGAGCTCAGAGCCAGAGAAACAGCCGTATATTTCGGGAGAAGAGAGACTGGCTTTTACCAGAGCATATTTTTAATCGCACAACGCCAGCATAGGATAGGCTGGAGTTGCACAGCTGCTCCTCTAATTTGTTTAAGCATGTACAAATAGACCATCCCACACAAGCCAAAAAAAAAAAAGAGGTTTTGCTCAACGTTGCTTTCTATGTTTTTTTTTTTATGTCTGACCATAAACTCAAATTATGTTTCTTTAAAATGAGCTGAAACAACACAATTCTTGATTTTTTTTTTTTTTGGGGGGGGGACAACTTCATTGTTTTGTTTAATCGAATTAAATGAGTAAAAACGGTAACACTACAATAAGGTTGTATTAGTTTATGTTAGTTAATGGATTTACTAACATGAACAAACAATGAATACATTTATTACAGTATTTGTTCATGTTAGTTAACGTTACACTCAAAAAATGACTTTTGCTGCTTGTTTAAACTAAACACGGTGGCTCAGTGGTTAGCACTGTTGCCTCACAGCAAGAAGGTTTCTGGTTCGAGTCCCAGCTGGGCCACTTGGCATTTCTGCAACCCAGGCTCATTCTCAAAACGTACAGCTATATACATTTCTGGAGAGAATACATCCCAGGAGCTACGTTTTTTTTTTGCAGTTTTTGTTTTCGTGAATCCACCAGAGGTCGCTGTCGACTGACTGAATTACTGAACGACTGACTGACCCACCTTCCTCCTTCCCTAAACCCAACCAATAGTGTTTTCAAAAGCACCGATTGACCCGTCTACCCACTTCCCTAAACCCAACCGACAGTGTTTTCAAAAGCAATTCAGAAAAAGAAAAGCCCTCGCCTGATTTTTTTTATTTTTTTTTACCACGTTTTCAGATTTTACCACATTCTCTCACCATTTTATTTACTTGTTTATTAAAATTTTTGGCTTCTGTTTTTGTCTTACCAGCTTTCGGGAACCATTTTTCACCGGACTCGAACCCTGTTGTCGTGGTCAACTCCTCTCTGCGTCTCAAGTCTGCCGACGTACATAGCGAGCTACTGGACAAACTGGTAACAGCGGGAAAGCCGTCCATACGGAGGCAAGCGGTCAGCTCGTAAGTGCGAAAAGGAACGGCGTCATACCGCCCTGTAGCGTTCGTTTTAAAGACAAAATGCAGCCATACGTACTTCTGGCTACATAATTCGCGATCTACAGAAAGGCTTATCCTGAAATTGTAGCCCTATATACATACGTTGCATTTCTGTGTGGAGTTTGCATGTTCTCCCCGTGTTGGCGTGGGTTTCCTCCGGGTGCTCCAGTTTCCCCCACAGTCCAAACACATGCGCTATAGGTGAATTGGATGAACTAAATTGCCCGTGAGTGTGTGTGAATGTGAGAGTGTGTATGGATGTTTCCCAGTACTGGGTTGCGGCTGGAAGGGCATCCGCTGTGTAAAACATATGCCGAAATAGTTGGCGGTTCATTCCGCTGTGGCGACCCCTGATAAATAAGGGACTAAGCCGAAGGAAAATGAATGATTTGTGTTGAGACAACATAAAGTATTTGTGTGGAACCCAGCATTTGTCATGGTGTAGTTAATGGAAATATTTGTTCATTGTTAGTTCAACTCCCAATGTGTTAACTAATGTTATCAAGCATGAATTTGTAATGTAATAATGCATTAGTAAAAATTGAACTTGAACTATGATTAATATGTTCATACTTAGTTCATGTTACTAAATACAATAAGATTTCATTAGTTAATATTAGTTAATGTAAGTTGCAACAGACTCATTCTGAAAACGTAGCCCTATATACATTTCTGGAGATCACGAATTATTAAGCCAGAAGTACGTATGGCTGCATTTTGTCTTTAAAATGAATAGTACGGGGCGGTATGATGTCGTTCCTTTTCATGATTACCAGCTGATCGCTTAACTCCGTGTGGACGGCTTTCCCGCTGTTACCAGTATGTCCAGTGTCTCGGAGTGTACGTCGGTGGACTTGAGACGCAGAGAGGAGTTGACGACGACAATGGGGTTCAAATCCAGCAAAGAACGATTCCAGAAAGCAGGTAAGGGTGAGAATGTGGTAAAATCTGAAAACGGGGTAAAAATCAGGCTGCCGCGAGGGCTTTTCTTTTTCTGGATTGCTTTTTTTAAACACTGCGGTTGGGTTTAGGGAAGTGGGTGGGCGAGTCTATCTGTGCTTTTTAAAACACTATCAGTTGGGTTTAGGGAAGGAGGAGGGTGGGGGGATCGGTCAGTCGGTCAGTCATTCAGTCAGTCGACAGCGGCCTCTGGTGGATTTATGCAAGAACAGCAGGTGCAAATGGCACTTGCGAGAGGAGTTTGAGATCTGAAAAGATGTAAACAGCGGCCTCTGGTGGATTCACAAAAAACAAAAAAAAAACCTACCTCCTGGGACCTATTTGTCGCTCTCCAGAAATGTATATAGGCGTATGTTTTCAGAATGAGCCTAGGTTGGTAAAGTGTGACCATATAAACTAATAAGCTAACTTAATTACATGATGTTGCTCTAACACAAATCGATGGTGTGGAACCCAGCATTTTTTACAGTGTAAAAAAGAGATGGATTGGTCATTTTGAGTATTTTACAACAAGTTCGCATCAGATTTGGTTAAAATGAGCAGTTAATCCAGAACAATTCATAAATAACAAAATGAAATCCAACACCCAGATTTTGGAGACCTTGTATGTTTTGAAGTGCACAAAAAGGATCGTCTCTATTTCAGCAGATCTTTGGAAGGAACGCAGAGGTCCTGTTGAATGATTCAATTCATGGAAAAGATATTTTTAACAAAGCTGTTCTATGTTCCCTATTCTGGGAAGGATTAGAGGACAAATCTGATTTGGCCCTACCTAAGAACAGTGGCTATGATACTTTATGGATAGCAGTATTTAACCATGTAACAAGTTATTGTAGTTGATTGAAACTATAACCATGAAAAACATTAGATTTTTAATTACTTATTATTATTTAAAATAAAACTGATGATAATTTAATGTATATATTTTATTTTTATTTATTTATTTTTTTTAATAATTGATAGTTTACTATAATTTTTATACAAAATAATCTTAAATTAAATAAAATATTAAATATAAATAAAAATATTTTTAATGCATAAAATGTCACAAATCCAAATAAAAAAATGAAACATGAAATACAAAAAAAAAACATGACAGCAGCTTAATAATAAAATAGTACTGCATATGAGTAACAATTCATTTAATTATATTTACTATTTTTATTTTTTACTGATTTTACCTTGACATTGACAGAACAAACAATGGGAAAACAAAAGGAATAAAAAGATAAATGAAAAGTTATAGTATATGTAGAGCAAAAAACATAAAAAAAAAAAAAAAAAGATCACATTGCAGCCCCAAAATACTAATTAATTATAATTTCAATTTTTTTAATTTTATTTTGCCACTATATCCTCACTATAGTATTTAATAACTTAATATTTAACAAAATTTCGTTTTCTTTTAAATGCGTTTATAGGTGCTTCACATTAGATAGACCTATCTATTTTCTCTCGCTTTTAATACTCCTTGATTACTGGTGCTATTATTGCTTTTACTCAATCTTCTTTTCTTTTTACCATTTTCTTATTTTCTTTTCAGTCTTTTAGGACTCCTGAGACCAGCACTTTGGTTGTAAGAATTTATAAAGCACATTTAAAAATGACTAAAGTTTATTCATTTATTTTTGCTGCGCATTGCATGTGTCTTTTTCTTTGTCCCGCCTTCTTGTGTTTGTTTTTTGCTATCCCATAGGCTCCCATGTTAATGTGGTCCAGGCTCTGATTGGCTGCTGGTTGCGGAGAGCTATAAAACGGAACTTCCGACAGAGTTCGAGGAGCTCATTTTGGGTGCAACGGTTGCTGGGAGTGGAGAGCTCCTGGATTTCCCTACCCTTCCAGCCAACGACCAAACTTTATTCTTGTCGAAATGTCCATGTATGCTTGCAGCGTTTTGAGAGTTTGAGCTTGTAGGGGTGGCCTGCCTACTTATTTGATCACTTTTGATTTTGCTTATGTTTAGAGAGGAAGGTAAACTTACTGTATTTTTCTTTAAAGACTTACAGGTTATTTAGTTTATTTACGTTGCAGATTCTTTTGTTTGTTATTTTGGCCAGTGGCCACCCTGAAGAGATGTTGTCCCAACACAAATCTATTAAGTTACCTTAATAATTTTTACAAATTTAAGTGGATTGAACATAAAACTAAGTTGTCCCCAAAAAAAAACTTAAGAATTGTGTGGTTTCCACTCATTTTAAATAAGCAGTTTGAACAAAGCTACTTTACAAAAGTCATTTTTTGAGTGTACATTATATGTATAAGTTACTTTTAACAAGTGGTGTGTATTATCCGTAGGTGTATAATCACTGTGATCTTTAATTTGTGTTTTTGTGTAATCCAATTTGTATATATTGTTTATATGCTGTAAAAAGTGCTGGGTTCCACACAGTTCCTTCATGTAGTCCCAACACAAATCTATTAAGTTGTCTTAATCGTTTTTTCAAATTTAAGCGGGTTGAACATAAAACAATTAAGTTGTCCCATAAAAAGCTTAAGAATTGAGTTGCTTCAACTCATCTTAAGTAGTTTGAAAAAGGAGCAACAGTCATTTTGTTTACTGTACTGTATGTACACTGTGAAAAAATGCTGAGTTTCACACAATGCCTTTGTTGTTCAAACACAAATCAATTAAGTTAACTTAATTGTTTTATGTTCAATTCACTTACATTTGTCAAAATAATTAAGTTGTCCCAAAAAACTAAGAATTGTGTGGTTTCAACTCATTTTAAATAAGTAGTTTGAACAAAGTTACTTTAAAAAAAGGCATTTTTTTGAGTGTACAGCATGTATAAGTTGCTTTTAACAAGTGGTGTGTATTATCCTTTGATGAATTGTCACTGTGACCTTTGAGTTGTGTTTCTGTGTAATGCAATTGTTCATATATTATTATTTGCGTTGCATTCTTGGCCAGCTCACTCTGTAATTCCCAATCCCAAATACACTAAAAAAATGGTGTTTGCTGCTTGTTATTTAAAATGAGCTGAAACAACACAATTCTTGAGTTTTTTTGGGGGGACAACCTAATTGTTTTATGTTCAATCCACCTAAATTTGTAAAAAAAAAAAAAAAACTAATACGTTAACTTAATTCCTTTATGTTGTCCCAACACAAATTGATTGAGCAACCCAGCATTTTTTTTTACAGTGTATGTCTGACTTAATATTTGAAGTGGATTTAAAACGCAGAAATTGAGCTTAAGTAAAGCAGCAACTTCCACAGCTCCATTCACAATCCCGATGCATCCCCATACCTGCCCACACCACAGCTGATGTCCGAGAATTATTGCTTTTGGAAACTTTAAACCCAGTAGGAGAGCTCTCATACACATAATTACACTCGTTTTAAAAGCAGATTATAGGACTGACGCGTAAATACGAGGTTGCCTGTGACGTCTGTCAAAGCCAGTGTCCGAGTAAAGTTAGAAACGCGAAATGTAAACGAATAAGCGAATGGAAAAAGTCAAAGTGGAAACTCAAAACGTTTGCTCTTCAGAAGTCGGAAAACAGGTGCAAACAAGCTTCCCTTTAATCGAACTCTCATCGTTGGGCTAAACAAAGCTCTCTTTTTTTTTCCAGCGCTGTCTAACAGAGGGGTATCCCTCGCTCAGGACGCCTGCGTTGTATAAAACAAAGAGACAGACTGAGGAAACTATGAGTGTTAGCAAAGGGAAAATGAGGAGAAAGGAAAGAACAAGACATACAAACAATGTCAGCACCGCACAAAACAATGTTCTTCCTCACTATTTTGGTCTTGGTTCTCCGTACAAACAGCTGGAACTGAATTTTAAATCGAGATCAATTTACTTGACTTAAGCTTCTAACATGTCTTGTTTTTGTTTTTAAAACAAATTGATCAAAGTTTAAGATTGCAAACCTTTATCTTTTGTCTGTTGAACAGGAAAAGAAGATATTTTGAAGAATGTTGAAAACCAGTAACCCTTGACTGGAAGTTAATGGTTGCCGGTTTCCAGCTTTCTTCTAAAATATCTTCTTTTAGGTTCATCAGAAACAAATACGTACAGTAAATACACTCAAAAAATGGCATTTGCTGTTTGTTCAAACTACTTATTTAAAATGAGCTTGAACAACACAATTCTTGAGTTTTTGGGGGGGACATTTTAATTATTTTATGTTCAAACCACTTAAATTTGTAAAAACTGTGGGGTTAGGTAAGTAAGTAAAAGCAAGTTTCACCAGCATTAATTCCACCCTCATTAGAATATTCAATCTGATTGGCCTAGACTTACAAGGCTGTATGGGTACTTAATTCCTTCATGTTGTCCCAACACACATCGATTGTGTGAAACCCAGCATTTTTTTTACAGTGTAAGATCAGTTTTTCCTTAGAATTTGGCTGATTTAAAATACTAATATGCAGAATTAATAGAAAACATATGTGAAAGGTTGATTTGATTCCCATTGTGGATGCAGCTTTCATTCATGCTTTGCAAAACGAACTATTATGGTGAAATTTAAATATTTATTTAATATTTTTACAATTTGGCGATTAACTAGCAATAAAAAGGGTAGACTTTCTGTCAATAGTAATGTTTTCTCTGTTCTCTTTCAAAAATAAATACAGCTGAAATCACATTTGGCAGATGATGTTTGTTTTATAAGCCTAGATTTTAGCAGACAAATTGAGCAGATTGGAAGTGACTGCATATAGTCTTAAAGCGATTGTTTACCCAAAACTGATCATTCAGTCATAATTTACTTGCCCTTTACTCCACAAACCTCTGAGTTTCTCTCTGCTGTTGAACACAAAAGACGATATTCTGAAGAATGTTGAAAACCAGTAACCATTGACTTCTATAGCATTTGGAGGTCAAGTGTTGCCAGTTCCCAGCTATCTTCTAAAATATTTTCTTTTAGGTTCAGTAGAAAATAAATATTTATAAAAAATATATACAATAACAGTAATAATATACAGTGTGTGCTTTGGTTTTGTTTAGCACTTTGGTCAGTTAAATGTGCTTTATAAATAAACTTTACTAGCTTACTAATAAATAAGATCAGTTTTTTTTTTTGAGAATTTGGCTGATTTTAAATTCTAATACTCAGAATTAATAGAATACAAATGGCTGATACGATATCATCAATATGCTAATTAGTACATGACATCATCTGGTGACATTTAGTGCCCTTTCAAGCAGGCTTTAAAGGCTTAGTTTGCCCAAAAATGTACATTTACTGACTATTTACTCACCCTTAAGTGGTTATGAACCTTTATGAGAAGACATTTTGAAAAAAACTGATAATCATTGAATTCCATAGTAGAAAAACAAATACAATGGAAGTCAATGGTTTCCAGCTTTCTTCAAAATATCTTCCTTTGTGTTCAACAGAAAAAAAGAGTCAAATAGGATTGAAACAAGTGAAGGGATTGTAAATGATGCCAAAATGTTAATTTGTGGGTGAACTATCCCTTTAACCACTTTTCCCTGAAGGCACTTGGCAACACTGGTCATAATAAGGCTTTAAAACACGTCTTCTCTGGTAAACATGACGTACAGAGCACAGAGTAGCCTAAATCTCTCCAAGTTTTGTCGGCTCTCTGAAACAATTTGCGCTGGAAATCCCCCTGAAGGGTCTGGGTCTTCTTTAACATATATACGTACGTGCTGGAGCAGGGGGTTTCCCTAAACGACATGCTTCAAACACTGAACTAGGTGCTAATGAACTGGGTCCTGACAAAGTTTACTTTCCTGGGTTAAAGCCCACTGTACAATGCTCCTATTCAGCGGCTCTCAACCGTGGAAAGTATCTGTAAGGTAATCCCGTAAGAGTTTTTTGCAAGACCTTTTCAAAATTTTCAATATGTTTCTCCACCTGCTATGTCCTGCCAACGATAACACTAATATGCTTCAGCTGATTCTAGCGATCGGCGCGTAAATTTGCATGAGGCAAAATGACATCCTTTCAGGAGTCGTTGGCATAAACGTCTAGACTTTTCTGCCTTATTACTCACCTGGTGCTCTTACAGCCTAAATATCCTGTTCTCCAGCGCTGCCAGGGCTCCTCACTGGGCACGAGGCCTGAAACAGAACCAAGCAGCTTTTTAGTGGACCTAAATGCACTGGGCCTTATTACAGGTGCGGCTAAATGTGAATGGCAAGGCTGTTTGGCTAAAGGATTGTGGATGTTTGACTTTACTTGTTGTTTATTTTTGCTGTTTGTGCATGTAATGAGATTTCAGACTATCGGGATGATGTCTGGTTTTGCTGGACTTGCCAAAAACTACCCACTTAGACAGAACAGAAATGTCTGTCTGACAAAATGGCAACAAACCAAGGTTATTAGTGGTTAGCATTTTTAAATTCATTTTTATGTACACAGCTTTAATGCATAACACTTGTGCAAACCGCTTTTTACTAATAAAAGTAAAATAATTGTTTGAAAAGACACTGAAGCCAAAACCAAACAGCTTAAAAGAATATAAGTAACAAATGTGAGAAATTCAGATAAACTTCTTCATATTTAAGATCATATATGAAGTTAAACATGACTAGCTCACATTTTTTGGCAACTGAAGAAAAGTTAGAGTTTATGTTTATATAGAAAATGTTTATTCATTCATTCATTTTCTTTTCGGCTTAGTCCCTTTATTAATCTGGGGTCGCCACAGCGGAATGAACCGCCAACTTATCCAGCATATGTTTTACGCAGCGGATGCCCTTCCAGCTGCAACCCATCACTGGGAAACATCCATACACACTCATTCACACACATACACTACGGCCAATTTAGCCTACCCAATTCACCTATAGCACATGTCTTTGGACTTGTGGGGGAAACCGGAGCACCCGGAGGAAACCCACGCAAACACGGGGAGAACATGCAAACTCCACACAGAAACGCCAACTGACCCAGCCGAGGCTCAAACCAGCGACCTTCTTGCTGTGAGGCGAATGTGCTACCCACTGCGCCACCATGCAGCCAGAAAATGTTTATGTATATAATAATTTATTTGTTTTTCAGTGCCTTTTTAGTTTGATTTAATTATTATTATTATTATTATTATTATTATTATTATAACAACCTTTATTTTACCAGCAAAGACACATTGAGATTAAAAATCTCTTTTACAAGAGCGTCCTGGCCAAGATTAGGCAGTATACATGTCACATGGGTCTAACAGACAACAAACAATAAACAATTGACAGTTAACATGAATCACACACTGACAAACTATTCAAAACATCTAAAAGCCTGTTTCAATTTCTAAATCATTTATATTGTTTTTAAAAGCATTTAGTGAAATCAATTCTTTAAACTGCAACTTTGTTTGTAGATTATTCCATGCAAAAGGAGCTGCGTATTTAAAAGCCTTTTTTCCCATCTCAGTCCGCACTTTAGGAACAGACAGTAAATAAATATCCTGTGACCGAAGGCCATAGCTAAGGACAGGTTTTTTACAAATGTAATTCAGTAGATGTGATGGGAGTAAACCCAATATAGATTTGTAAACAAAGATATGCCAGTGCTTGAGCCTACGAATGGGCAAAGCAGACCAACCTACCCTAGTATAAAACACACAATGATGATTAAGGGATTTAAAATTTGTTATAAATGTTAGTGCACCGTGGTAAACAGTATCCAATGCATGCAGACTCTGAGACGAAGCATGCATATAGATAACATCACCGTAGTCCAATATCGACATAAATGTTGCAGAAACCAGCTTCTTTTTAGCATCAAAAGTAAGGTAGTTCTTAATTTTAAAATAGCAGCCTAAAATCACTTTTAATTTTTTCACCAATTCATCACTAATATCATTACTTTTTTATGATAGTTTTTCATACTAATATTACTTCAGTTAATGAAAATGCTTTTTTGACCAGTAGTCTTAGTTTCAATTGTCATTTACTAAAATAACCTCGCAACAAACCAGATTCTTGTTGTTAATCTTAAAGTGTTGAAATCACAATAAAAGACTAAAAAACAATATTAAAATAGCAGCCTCTTAGAAATCACCTAATGCTCTGCTTTGTTTTTGCAATGTACGATTTGACATAAAAACACTGAAAAACAAATCATTTTATGAGTCCAAAAGCAGCCACTGAATGATTGATGCCACCTATTTTTGTAAACATCTCATTTTTGTGTGTTTTTGACAAGTCTCTTATTTCCAACACAGGCACATTGTAAATAAGTGCTTCAGCCTACATTTTTTTGTGAAACTGTAAATGCATAAACATACATTTGACTGCATTTTTTCAGGTTAAATGAACACTACAGGACAGTAGGACGCCGACAACTTTTGTTCCTTTTCACACTAATGATATTTACAGGAACATATTATTGATAAATAATGGGTTGTTTTCGTGCAATTCTTTGCACAACCAAACAAAAATACCACAAAACAACTTAACAGTGTCTATGATTTATAATCAAATAAGTTTGCCTCACCTGTCTACCTCCATTTGGACAACTTTTCTGCTGTGGTCAGCTCGCTCGGTAGAACAGTGCTGTAAATGTGCTGCAGAGTGCACAGTAAAGTCCAATAAAGCACTGTTCCACACAATAATAAAACCCTGTAAAATATGATAGCAGTGCACATTTCTCTTATATTCACTTTTGAAGACAGCACCCTCTAGTGGATTTGTCATCTGAAACATGCAACAAAATTACCCAAAGCAATGTATTTTAGATTTTGGCAAAATGTAGACTGAGGTTTTTAAATGAGTCTGGGTTGCTTATGTCTCAACAAAGCTGCATTTATTGGATAAGAAAAGACAGTAAAATAGTAATATTTTATAATATTAACACAATTTTTTATTTATTTATTTAAATGTATAATTTAATCATGTGATGCAAAATTTTCAGCATCATTAATCCAGTCTTCAGTCTCATATGCAATCTGTTTAACATGCTGCACAAAAACAACTCCTATTGTCAATGCTGATGCTTGAAATTGCAGCTGATTTGCTAACTGCCTTCAAAACAAAGACATGACATCACTAACCAGAAAAACTGTACAACGTAAAAACGTTCTCTCAAAACCTAATCCTAAGCAACATATTCACCCGCTCTTACTCATTCATTCATTCATTTTCCTTCAGCTTAGTCTCTATTTCAGAGGTCGCTAGGGTTGTTGCGATACTGGAATTCGGTACCAATCGATACTGAGATTTTAAAAACATCCATTTCCCATCCATTTGAGCGCTGTTGAGCACGTTCTTAAACAGCGCTGATTTGCCATTGTGTTCACGTGCTCAACAGAAATGAGTGTGATTGGCCGTGAAGGTCATCAGTTCACCGAACTCACCACTGTTTCATACCTGTCAACACTGGGATGTGAAAATAATCAACCCCCACAAATTACTAAAAAGGTTCATCTGGAGCTTTTTCATTGTAAATAAACAGTTGAAACGATCAGTAATATGTTTATTATTATTCTTATTATTATTCACAAAGGATAGAATAAATAGTATACATTAGAAAAAGTTGCAAATAAATTAGCAATTAACCTATCATTAACCTTGTCTTCACTGTATAATTTAAACATTCTGATTAAAGAGCAGCGAATGAATCTCTCCTTTAGATTTTTCGTTTGATTACATTAAATAACAGAGGTGTCACTTTAAAAATGCACAAATCCATAATAAGAGCATTCGATTGCTTTCCTAACTGTTTATGCTCATTTAAGTCAAAATTTGTTGTGTTTAAAAGAAATCCCACCAAGATCGACATGTTTAGATGTTGTTATTATTATTATTATTATTATGTGTATATGTCTGTTTAAATGGACCCAAAACCCAGAGTGCCCACTTTCGCTCCGCTTCAAATCGCATGTACAGAATCCGTTTGGGAATCAGCGTCTATTTATAACTATGGAGCTCGTCTGACAGTCACGCACCGCTACATGAGCTGACTGTTTTGAGAATTGCATAGGAGGGCAACAACATCTGTTAATTAAGAGAATCCCGCCATTTTTATATTTATTGCAAAGTGTTTTCATGCCTAAATGAAAACACAGAACAGATTCACATTTAAGAGCAGGGGGCGTCCCCTGGTGGTTTGGCAGTATGGGTTGCGTATAGGGAGGATTGGCTCTTTAATGTTTATTGCCACCCTTCATAGAAAGATTAAAAATTCGAGGGAGAAATATGGGAAAATACCTTTATGGGATGATAGCAAGATAGAACTGTAAAATACGGGAGAATCCCGGGAAAACAGGAGGGTTGACAGGTATGCTGTTTACTAAGTGTAAACACAGATACAGGAACATTGGATTGTTTCAAAGTCACTTTGATCAGCTGGTTTGTCTATAAGCTGAAATATGAGCAATCCGCTGATGTATCGCGGCTTTAAAACACTACAGTGTCCCTGTATCTGTGGTTACACTCAGTAAACAGCGGTGAGTTCGGTGAACTGATGACCTTCACGGCCAACCACAGTCATTTCTGTTGAGCATGTGTACACAATGGCAAATCAGCGCTGTTTAAGAACGTGCTCCATAGTGCTCAAATGTTAGCGGGAAATGGCCGTTTTTAAAATTTCAGTATCAATTGGTACCGAATTCCAGTATCGTGAAAACCCTAGAGGTCTCCACAGCAGAATGAACCGCCAACTATTCCAGGATATGTTTTAGACATATGTTTGCCCTTCCAGCCGCAACCCAGTACTGGGAAACACCCATACAGATTCATTCACAAACACACTCATACACTATGGCCAATTTAGTTTATTCAATTCACCTATAGCGCATGTCTTTGGACTGTGGGGGAAACCGGAGCACCCGGAGGAAACCCATGTGAACACGGGGAGAACATGCAAACTCCACACAGAAATACCAACTGGCCCAGTCGGGACTCGAACCAGCGACCTTCTTGCTGTGAGGCGACAGTTCTAAACACTGAGGGTGGGCTCAGCCTAGTCTGAATTAATCACATGACCCTTGGTGACATTTCTGACAGACGTACTACATCAGCTGAAATAACATCACTCCTTTACAACACTCCTTACTGTTTTGCATTTAGACTACATTCGGCGCACCGCACACATTGCCAAGCTACGCGCAGCCAGACCTGACTGTCAGATCACATAATACATTGACTTATATTTATCTCCGGCATGTTAAAAAAAAAAAAAGTGTGTTGCTCACAGAAGGGAGACGACGTCTACAGGAGAAACCGCAATCTATCTGGCAGATTACCTCCATCAAAACATATGGGCCTGCTCATCCATATCTTTCAAGTTTCTGGGCCACAGAGATATAAAACACCAGCGGCTCCGTTCTGAACTGTAAGCTGCTAAACAGTAGCTGTGATAATTCAACATGTGATATCCCTTTGGAGAGCACCTCTATATCTTTGGGGGGCAATGAGAATGGTATGGCAGTTTTTTGTGTGTATACGCCAAGCTGTATTTATGGCTTTCTAACCTGACGTGCTGCAAAGTTATATTTATATCAGATGGTTCCATGCGAGCGGAGGCTGTGGGACTTGGCTGATTTTGATGGAAAGTTAAGATCTGCGAGCGGAAGACGTTAATTGAAAATGCATGCAGACCTTTGGATTTCTTCTCTTTTTTTCTCTCCTGAATCTGTGTCTGTGTCTGTGTCTGTGTGTGTGTGTGTGTGTGTGTGTGTGTGTGTAGGGGTGGGAAACAGTGAATGCATGTATTTCTGTGTTGTAACATACACCTGGCCCCTGTAATGATTTCATAAGTTTCAAGCTACAAGCAGAGACATGAGTTTGACTTTTTAATAAACCGACATGAGATCCTACGTTCATGCAAATAAACAATTAATTACGGAAATAGAAAGGTCATTTATAGAGGATAAACACAGGCATAGAGACCATCCAGTTCAATAACCATCATTTACATATTCTATCAGCATTTTATATGTAATCTGCTATAGATTTCCTATGAAAACACATGTCTGAGGCTTCATTTTGACTTTCTGTAAATTAAGGATGCACAAAATTGTGACTGATGTAAGATTATATTGTTTATGGTTGATAAATGTATCTCAATTTGTCTATACAATACACTAAAAACTAAAAAAAGGAATCATTTAAATACTACCAACATAGACTTATTCTGAAAATGTAGCGCTACTTAAATTTCTGGAGATCGCAAAATTATATAGCCAGAAGTATGCATGGCTGCATTTAGTCTTTAAAACTAATGCTACGGGGCGGTATGACGGCGTTCCTTTTAGCACTAGCAGCTGATCGCTTACCTCCATATGGACGGCTTTCCCGCTGTTACCAGTTTGTCCAGTGGCTGGCAGCATATGTCGGTGGACTTGAGATGCAGAGAGGAGTGGACCGTGACGACGGGGTTCGAGTCCGGCGAAGAACGGTTCCAGAAAGCAGGTAAGACAACAACGGTTGGGTTTAGGGAAGGCAGTGGGTGCTGGTCAATCGGTGCTTTTTAAAACACTATCGGTTGGGTTTAGGGAAGGGGGTAGGCGGGGATATCGGTTGGTTGGTCAGTCAGTCGCCAGCGGCCTCTGGTGGATTTACGCGAGAAGAGCAGGCGCAAATAGCACTCGCAAGAGAAATTTGAGATCTGAAAAAGCGTACACAGTGGCCTCTGGTGGATTCGCGAAAACAAAAACTGCAAAAAAAAAAAACGTGGGACATATTTGGTGATCTCCAGAAATGTATATAGGGGTACGTTTTCAGAATGAGCCTGGGTTGATTAAATCACATGTCTGAGGCTTCATTTTTGACTTTCTGTAAATTAAGGATGCACAACAAAATTGTGACTGATTCAGAAGATTATATTGCTTATGGCTGATAAATGTATGCCACTTTGTTTGTTAAATGTATGCCGCTTTGTATATATAATACAAAAAAAAAAAAAGAAAAAGCAATCATTTAAATACTACAACAGAAAAGTTTAATGTAAAACGGAAATTCCTTTAGCAATTTGCTGAAAATTCATTAAAAAGTGTTTTTAAAGATTTTGAAGGAAGCCTCTTATGCTCACTAGGCCACATTGTTGTATTTATTTACTTTAAATAGAGTTAAAAAGCGACTTACAATTGAGGAGGCATTTAGCGATTCAACGAGAGGAGACAATATACACAAGAAGTGCTAATTATGTAAAGGAACTGTTAGTGTTCAGAGATTTAAGTGCTAGAGTTATGAGGGGGGAGTGTTTTTTAATAGAGAGAGAAAAATGTTTCTACAAGCCAACTACTCAACTGGATTCAGGAAAGGCGAGTATGGATGGAGGTACAAGTTCATAAACTGCCCACTGCACTCTTCCTCTCGCACTGTTTCTTCTAACCATGCTTAGACACTCTCCTTCCCACCTTCAACAACCTGTTTATTTATATCGGTTGTGTCACATCAGTTGAAAAACGTGACATCAATTTTGAGTGGTTGTGTTTAATCAATGACATCTTTTCTCTATTTGTATTTGATTGTTGCTACTTGTGTTTAGCAGCATGGATGACGTGCATTAGAGTGCAGAATGTGTTTTGAGAATGAGAATGTGTTGAGAGTTTTGCTCAAAAGTCTAAGTAAGATCTGCACATTGTGTTTTACCATGTGAAATCGAATCGAATCGGTTTTATTGCCAAGTGTGCTTACACACACAAGGAATTTGTTTTGGCTACAGAAGCTTCCAGTGTACATAAAGTGACAAGTGACAACACAAAATAAATGAGGAAAAAAAAAAAAAAAAAAAATACGACAAACATTAAACAGAGATGCAGTTAGACAATAGAGCTCTGGATGATGAATTGTTGTACAGATTTGTAATAAATATACAAGTTTTACAAGTTATAAGGTGCTGTGTACAAATGCGTAGGAGCACCTTATAAGGTATTGACAACAGACTTCACAATTAGCTAAATGAGGTCAGGCAACTGAGAACTTAGTTCAGCCAATGGGATTTAGTGTTTTAGCAATTGAGAAAAACTGTAATACGATTAAAGTATTTTTTCTATTTATTTTTAAATATTAAAACATTAGTAAATTACCATGGCAGCTTTAATTGTACATTTACCTTCGGTCCACCACCCTCAATCAAGTTTGGTTTCTGGCCTTTCATAAGCAAAAGTTTGGGCACCCCTGTACTTGTGAATCAGCAGTCCATGTGGAAAGGCAGTGGGCGCTGGTCAATCGGTGCTTTTAAAAACACTATCGGTTGGGTTTAGGGAAGGAGGAGGGTGGGTGTATCGGTCGGTTGGTCAGTCAGTCAGTCAGTCAGTCAACAGCGGCCTCTAGTGGATTTACGCAAGAAGAGCAGGCGTGAATTGCCCTCACAGAGAAATTTGAGATCTCAAAAAGCGTACACAGCGGCCTCTGGTGGATTTGCAAAAACAAACACTGCAAAAAAACGTACCTTCTGGGACGTATTTGGCGCTCTCCAGAAATGTACTAAGCCAAAAAGAAAATGAATGAATGAACACATTAGGAAATTACCATGGCAACTTTAATGGTATATTTACCTACGGCTCACCACCCTCAATCAAGTTTGGTTTTTGGCCCTTCATAAGCAAAAGTTTGGGCACCCGTGTACTTGTGAATCAGCAGTCCATGTGGGAATTTATATGGGAGCCAGTTAATAATTTTGTCAGGGCAAGTAAAAAAACATTAAAAAATGGACCATGTGCTCAATACTGAACACTGAGCAATGCATTATGCTTAAAGCTTTGTCACAACTGTGAACATGTTAGCATTGGTGGCGCTATAGCAGGAGGCCAGATGAATCATCAACATTTTAGGTTTGTTTTCCCAGAAGACAAAGCCTGTAAAAAGGCTAAAACTGACAACCTCAAAGCTAACCGGCATGAAACACCCGCCACAAAACTCTAATTCGGATTTCATGGGGTCTTTAAACGTCAAGCGGCTTGACTTTTACTACGCATTATTCAAACATCTGCTCGAACCCAGCCGGCACGTTGTGTTTCTGCGGGCCAGAAAACATCATCGCTGACCAAATGGCAGAGTGCGGCATCTCAGGTGCAAAACCAGGACGGACTGTCCCAGCGCCAAGCATGAAACCTCTCCAAACCCCGAGCCTGACTCATAAAGCTGTCCTGAGCTGCGTGCGAGAGAAAGGTCAGTTTGGAGTTGCATTCATAAAAAGTGAAAGAACGAATGAGGGGAAAAGCGCTGTGCAGCGGCCCGGCCTTTCATGAATGGAGCATTGTGATGCACAGCGGCCTCGTCAGTGAATGTTTTCAATTCCATTTGATCCTGTAGTACGGCTGCTAATTGGTGAAGCGTGTTCCACAGGTCAGCGCAAGGTTTCTCTTTCCACAGACGCACACTGCTCCCTCTGTGGAGGAAACCGAGCAAACGGGCCACAGTTTGGATGCTCAGAGAGAGATTTACTGTCTCATATTGGTCAGAGCTGCACTGCAAATATTTGTTTTATCAGTTTGTTTGTTTGTTTTTTACAATATTGAATCATTATGAGATATAAATGGAAAAAAGGATACAGTTACTTAAGAAAAATGACCTGTTAAAACTTGATTTCTGAAAAATAAAACTATTTTAGGACTGGCAATGGAGGGCAGAGCTATAGTAGAATTATAAAAGAGAGAAAAAAAAAAATCACTAACGTCATTTTCAATCACTTTCTCAAGTCAGGGTTGTTGTTGTTGTTTTTATCATTGAACAACTATTGAAGTTTTTATTAATAATTGAAATGGGTTTTAAAATTTCACTTGGCTTTATAATTAATTTAACATAATAATTAAATTTAAATGATTTCAAGTATTTTGTTGTGTGCTTTTTGTCATTTTGTCTCATTTGTAAAATGAGAAACATTTATTTGAAACTAGGAAAATAGGTACCTTAAATCAAATAATTTTAAGGTATTATATATATATGAGCAATATCACATGAGTAGCAGCGCAATATGGCTGTATATCGGCACTGGTGGGTGGCGTGCGTTGGCTCAAGGCCGCAAGCCGAGTGCCTTAGTGTCTCACCAGTGACGATATACAGCCATATCGCACTGCTATGAGTGTGATATTGCGTTTATACAACAGTTCCATGACATAATTGCATGTATAAAAAAGAAAATCAAACACAGAGTCTCAAAAATCCTTTTATCACTTACCTGTTTTATAATGATTTGATCAGCTGTAGTTTGAAATACAAAAAGAAAACGCTGAGTTTTTCTCCCCTAAGAACTCATTATGCGGTCTCTGTCGCCATCTTGTGGCATAACATCAACTGTCTTTGCTCTGCTCAGTATGACAGGCTGATGGCCGCCAACGCGCTGTCTCTCAGAAATTATAAATATTTAAAATAGGCACTATCCTTGTAAATAAACTGCATAGTTGCAATCTAAACAACTACATTCTCGACTAAAAAAAGCCTCAAAAGTACATTATGTTGTCCAACAGCTGCAATATTTGTCAAACTGTAGTGAGTTTATTGATCTGCTGTCACTATGTGGGCGGAGTAATACACAAGGGTCAAGAGGCTGTACGAGTTGTTATTACAGAATATCGCACGGCTATCAGCCAATCAGATTCGAGAACCAGACAGAAGTGTTGTATAAATATATATATGGTTGGCATAAAAATATTGAGCTGTGTAGTATTGACACAATTTCCCAAAATATATGTGGCCTTTAAGATTTTGTATGGAAGATGGGATTTATTCACCAATTTGTTGCATCTGAGCCTAAAACTGTCATATAGTGTGACGCAAATGTTATTTTACATAAAATGAAAATACATATAACTAACATCACCATAAATCTTTAAAACAAGATTTAACATTTTGTTTTTGTGCAGATCAATATTTTATGAGATTTTAGGTAAATCATGTCACACCACTAGTGAGGATATCAGATACAGAGCTGATTAATTAAAAATGGAAAAAGTCTGAACTTCCCTCATGACCCTCCAAACCACTCCAGACATGATGACACTGCATCTTTCTGGCGGATTGTGGACTTTTATATAAAAATTATAACAGCCCCAGCCCCATTTTTTACAATAAAAATTAATGCCCATTCAAAATATAGATCAGTGTTTCTCAACCACGTTCATGGAGGACCACCAGGTCCGCACATTTTCAATGTCTCCTTAACCAAACACACCTGATTCAGATCATCAGCTCATTGGCAGAGACTGAAAGACCTGTAATGGGTATGACAGACAAAGGTGACATCCAAAACATTCATGCTGGTGGTCCTCCAGGAACGTGGTTGAGAAACACTGATATAGATTGTAGTATCACACCATATGATGCCCATTTTATGGACAAAATGTATTTAGCCTTGCTTTAAAATCATGCACTTTATCGTCAGCACTTTATGTGTCCACTAAAAATGCCTAATTCTGTTACTTAAACTGTGAATCTATCAAATACTTATACTTTGCTGAGATATATTGTCATATTAGTAAGGTCACACATAGCTCGGACAGTCAACCACATGATAATTTTGATGTTTAGATAAAAAATTAAAGTACAGGTCTGTATCGTCTAAAGCTATATTAATAGCTGTAATAACTAGTCAGAGGAACGACAAAGGTATATATTTTTCACAAATACCCATTTTTATTAGTATATGAAGTGAAGTGAAGTGAAGTGAAGTGAAGTGAAGTGAAGTGTAGTGTGGCCAAGTATGGTGTCCCATACTTGGAATTTGTGCTCTGCATTTAACCCATCCAAGTGCACACACACAGTTAGTGAACACACACATACCGTGAACACACACCCGGAGCAGTGGGCAGCCATGCTGCGGCGCCCGGGGAGCAGTTGGGGGGAACGGTGCCTTGCTCAAGGGACTCACCTCAGTCGTGGTATTGAGGGTGGTGGAGAGTGCTGGTCATTCACTCCCCCCACCCCCAATTCCCGCTGGTACCGAGTATCGAACCAGCAACCTTCGGATCACGAGTCCAACGCTCTAACCACCAGGCCACGACTGCCCCACGATATGACATCATGGACAGGTAAAAATGGATGTTATGTCAACAACCCATATATATATCTCCTATTTTTCCCCTGTAAATTCTTTTCTGTCATATTTTAATAGATTTAGTTTTAGTTAACTACAATAACCCTTTCTCATGTTCTTGATTCATTTATACTGGAAAACAAAAACATTTGCAATAGAATTTGTGGTTTCTGCACCACATGTCACAAATAACATAGATATATTTTTGGGTGAACTGTCCCTTTAACCTGTGCTTTACTCTACTCCAACCTCCATCAAGGTGCACGTGCACCGGTTTGTTTGCCTCAGATAACAAACAATTAGATTGTTATATCTGGGATTTAAGCAGAAACACAAGTCCAGCAAAAATGTGCCTGTTCCACAGAGTTTGCATCCTTCAGTTCTAGCATCACTCACCCCTTCACCTCTATATCTCCTCCGCTTCCTCAAGAGCGACTGGAGTTGGATTACGGCTCTAATAAAAAGCAGGTGTATCTTTAAGCGTCAGTTGCACGCACATGGAGAGTAAACGCAGAGAAGCTCCAGCCATGAATGTAAATGGAGCGTCTCTGCGGCTCACCTGCAGCTTTACACCGACACCTTCTGGTCACTTCGTGTACTGCATATTTTCATCACTTCGGAACAGGTTAAATAATTAAATAAATATATAGATTAGACTTATTCAAAATGTTAAATTATTAAATAAATTAAATAATTATATTAGACTTATTCAAAATGTGTATAGTACACTGTAAAAATGTCTATTAATTAACAGTTTTCAGGCCTGTAGTAGGATTTCCAGAATTTGGCCCCATATGAGCTCATTTGTCCCATTTTTGACAGTATGCCTTCATAAATTGTGAAAATAACCGATTGAAGAAGGCTTTAAGACAAATAAAAAATGTATATTCAAATGGACAAATTCTGACTGAAGAAATGAGCTGGCCAGTTTGTTATTTGCCTATAGGCTACAGTTTTTAATTTAAAACAAGTTTTAACAGATTCCAAATTGTATTTGTTTGTTTTTTTAAATGATGGATGATAATAAATTATTATTTTTTTTTACTTTGTTCAAAATTTATAATTTAAAATTCTAATCTCATAACATTATTTATAAAACTATAATAACTTAGTTTAAATGCACATTTGTAAATAAACGCTTCATGGTGAAATAGTATGGCAAGCACTTTGACAAAAATGTAGGAAATATTTTTGTTGCATCAAAAAGTTTGGTTATGATCACCATACGACAAGCTAATCCAGCTAAATTTAGTGCTTAAAATGTCACTAAAATGCCGTATTTGAACATCATAATTTAATAGAAAATTAGGCGAATGACTGCAAAAAGGTCCACTCTTTGAGATAAAAGAACCACCCCTTTGGCTACGGGCCTGGTTTTCGTATTTAGTTATTCACAAGTGTTCTCCATTTATTTATGGTTGTGAATTGCATTAAGTTCAAGTTCAATTAAGTTCAAACCTGCGCTTATAGCGCTGTGTATTAAAGGGACAGTTCACCCAAAAATGAAAATTGTGTTATCATTTACTCATCAACATCCACCGGAAAAAATATATATTTTGGAATTTAATGGTTGTTGTTTTTTCCCCCAACATTCTTCAGTATATATTTTTTTGTGTTCAACAGAAGAAAGGAAATTATGGAGGTTGAGTATAAATAATGACAAGAGCTTTAATTTTGAACTATACCTTTAAAATGACACACAAACAGTAGATGGCGCTGTTTGCTTTTTATCCATCACACCTCATGAACGGGAATCTATGGAAGCCCGTTTGGCCACTGATTAAAAACAAACAACAAGTTTATTGTGACTTTATCTCAGAATTCTGACTTTGTTTACTCTGAATTGTGAGTTGTAAATTCAAACTTGCAAATTAAAAATTAGAATAGCGAGATTCTGAGATATAAATTAAGTCAGGGCGGCACGGGTTAGCACTGTCGCCTCACAGCAAGAGGGTCACTGGTTTGAGTCCCGGCTGGGCCAGTTGGCATTTCTGTGTGGAGTTTGCATGTTCTCCCCGTGTTGGCGTGGGTTTCCTCCGGGTGTTCCGGTTTCCCCCACAGTCCAAAGACATGCGCTATAAGTGAATTGGGTAAATAAAAATTGGCCACAGTGTATGAGTGTGTGTGTGTGAATGTGAGAGTGTATGGGTGTATCCCAGTAGTGGGTTGTGGCTGGAAGGGCATACGCTGCGTAAAACATATGCTGGAATAGTTGGCGGTTCATTCTGCTGTGGCTACCCCTGATATAAGGGACTAAGCAGAAGGAGAATGAATGAATGAAATTAAGTCAGAATTCTGAGACAAAAAGTCACAATTGTGAGTTATAAAGTCTTTATAACTTGCAATTATGACATATTACCTCTTAATTCTGACTTTATTTCTCAGAATTGTAAAAAAATGTCTTGCAATTCTGACTTTATAACTCCCAAATTTTGAGTTTTGTTACTTTCTCCGCTTCAGCGACGTCCGGCGGCAGAGTAACAGCTCGTTAATTCATGCTCGTGCAAAGGATGAGTCGGACAAAAGTTCCCAATGCATGCCGTTCTTTTACTCATTTTAGGTTGTCAGGTTCACAGTGCAACAGCTCCCGGGTGGGATAACTTGAGTGAACTTAAAATAAGTAGAACAAAACAGAATAAACTTTCTTCCTCCGATTCCACTACACAACCCCCAGCGAGCGCTCACATAATTCCCCGCATGCTTTTCTTTTGAACTACTCTTCCCACAATACCCTTCGCTGTGGACTACAACTCCCGCAAATAGCAGCCCCAAAGCGCCCACCTCTATTTCCCCTCTCCTGCAACAGTTTACATCTCACAATTTGGGGGAAAAAAGTTGCAATAACTTTTTTTACAATTATTATTTATTCAGTGGTGGAAACAGGCTTCCATACAAATCCCTTCCATTTGGCACGAGTTAATAAATATCATTTCAAACATGTGGCCCTCGCATATTACAAATCTTAAAAATAAACCATTTATCTTCACCTGAAATGTGGATAATTTATTATAATGTCAACCCCCCACCCCATCACCCTTCACCTTGAATCGTTTGCCAGAAGGTCTAGATACACAACACAAGTTTGACAGTTGGAAAAAGCTTTACTTTTTTATGATGTACAGTATGTGCCTGTGCCTTTGTTAAATTTGCAATATCTGTGTTTAAGGTGTTTTAGTTAAACCAACAGGCGAACAAATTAATTTTTCACTGTCAGGTCAGGTAGAAAACCACCCTCAACGGCTTTTTATTACTTCCTCATGCTCATCATAAGTTTTGTTATTACTCATTTGAACTCCTAATGAAACGCCCACACAGAAAACCATGAAGAATGATTGGCTCAGATCTTCTGTAAATCCTCCAACCCCCCAGGAAATCATTGTAGTTGCCGCCAACATCGATAAGGTACGGTTCTACTGGAAAAGTTTTCATTTTGTTCTTTAATTTTATTTACACTTTTATAAATGAGTTGGAATGAACAGATGCATATATAAAAGTTATGTTTGTAATCTTAATTTTAAGTGTGTTTGTAATCTTAAATAGCAGCAGTAAAGATATTTCCTACTGTGTTTTTCTTTCTTCAGATTTGATGTAAACAATGGACAATATTACTAGATCAATCAAATTTATACCAAACATGTGGCGTAAAAAGGGAATATTATGGTGTTGAACTAAAAATACCATTTTTTGATGTATCATTTCGTTCTGATAAATTATTAATTGGCTGCTTAAAAAGGCTAAAATCTACATCTGGTCCATTAGCTATTGAAAATGGTCAGATTGTGCCTTGTATAGGCAAACGTTTATCAGGCATGTTTACCTGTTACATTTTAGTTTGGTCCTCAGATATTGAGAAGGGTTGGATCAGCAGAGGTCTGGGCTTTTATTATGGCTCTGGCGCTGTAATGACAGCCAAACATGTTGTAGAGGGTTATGAAAACGCCAATATTTACGTCCTTTTCCCAACTCATGAGCACTGCTTGATGTATAGAAGCCAGAGAATAGGATATAAATGGCAAAACAATTCCAGAACACCAAGATATTGCTTTGATTGGATTACAAGGATGTTTAGATCCATTACAAAACCTGAAATCAGACATAGGCGAGTTAGATGAAAATGGGGTGTTGCATTTTGATGTATTAGAGTCAGGGTATTTTGTAAGAAAGTATAGTCATATTAAAATATCAAATACTAATATGAAAAAGCAAATGCAGGCGAATGAATTTGTGATTTGTAAAGCAGGCAAAAAGGGAGACAGTGGATCCCCTATTTACTCAAGTTCTGGCAAGTGTGTTGGGATATATATTGGTGTTTTCAATGTAAAAAACTCAGCATGCCCTGTAGAATATGGCATAGCTGTAAGATTTGATAAGAATTTTATATAGAACTCGTAATTTCTGCTGTTTCTAATTCGTAAAAAGTTTATATATATATATATATATATATATATATATATATATATATATATATATATATATACACACACACACATTTATATACATATATATAATTGTAACAAAACTAAATTAAAAACTACAAACTAAATAAAAAAATGGGTAAAAAAAGTTATATAAAGCACAAAATAAACAAAAATAAAATAGCATTCATATAAATTTTATATAAAATATATACTCAAGATTAGAAAAAAGTAAAAAAAGTATAATAAAAATAATAATAATTTACATATATACAGTGCCCAGCATAATTGAGTACACCATATTTCAGAAAAAAACACACCCACTGCTTTAAAATTATTACTGGGATCTTATACAATTAGATATTTTAGCAAATCTTTTTGTTATTAGTTTTACATTAGATAGGTCAGTACACCCAAATACATAATCTAACAAAATAATTTAAGTATTTTAATCATGTTGTTAAAATACGTGCACCCCCATGGAAATTTTTTAGGAGAAAATATATTTAAAAAAAATTATATTAAGTGGTTGTAATTATTTTTGCAGCACCTCAGCAATTTATATTTATCATTTGTCTTATCCTAAATTATATTAGGTGACCACATTTGTATGTTAATAAATTTAACAGTTTCATTGAATCTTTATTATAAGGGGGGGGGGGGGGGGTGCTCATGCTGGGCACTGTACTGTATGTGTGTGTCTGTTCATATATAATTCAAACAATTAATACAAAAATCTCAATTTGAATTTGTGTGGAAGCCTAAACTGAGAAACACTAAACAATTTCAAACGTGTGACTACGAGAGAACTGGAGCATAATTGGCATGGTTACAATTCTCAAAATTTATAATATTGTCCATTGTTTGGCAACTACCCGGAGAGAGATCCTGTGTCTTGCCCACAACAATACCTTGTGAGTCATTTATTAAAACAACTCGTGCATATGTTATTAAAACATATAATTTACACAGAATAAGATACAACAAAAATATCTTACATTCCAAATGTCATCTATAGGTGGTGTTTGTTGGTCTGGAGTGTGTGGACCTGCATATGGTTCAGAAAAAACCCAATAGATTTGGTAAGGAAATTTAGTCAGATTACTTAATCATTGTGCACTAAAGCTATACATAAGTCCATAGAGGACAAAAACTTCCTAAAAATACAGCATAAATACAGCATTTAACTCTTTAAAGGTCCTGTGAAGTGCTTTGAAACGTGTATTTTTATTTGATGTTTGATGTAATGTCAACCAAAATATGAAGAGACGGCGGGACATTGTGTAGCTCCTCCCCTTTTTAAAAAACAGCCAATAGTGTTTTGTTTTATCACCGCTCTGCCAGAGACAGAGGTTGAGCTCAAAAACATCAAATGAGAAGCGTCTTGAAGGAAGTGCGGCATGCCAGATACTAGAGAGCATTTGATTGGTCACGATTTAATGAGAAACTAAAGTATGAGGTGATGTGAATAAAACCGTTGATCCATTTAGGCGGAAGTGACAAATTATAAGCTTTACATGTTCATATCAGCTCCTAAAAGCAAATGTTTTCACTGTTTTGGTGTGCACTAGCTTATGAATATCCTAAAAACTAACAATACTTATACCAACATCTCAAAAACCTTATTTTAATTTCATGGGACCTTTAAATTATGGGGTGCCCAAACTTTTCGTATGAAGGGCCAAAAACCAAATATCATTGAGAGATGTGGGCCGAAGGTAAATATACCAAACTATATTACGTTGAAGTTGCCATGGGTAATTTCTGATTTTTTTCATAATATTTCAAAATAAATAGAAAACATTACTTTAAATTGTATTATCTAATGCAGTATAACTTTTTAAATGATAACGTATTACAATAAAACATGAACAATCACATTTATAACACAGTGGAGTTCAATGCTGAATACACAGGTCAAGCAGAATCTGCCTTTGACTTGATTTGCTCACCAAAGTCTCTGCATTGTCGAGTGACAGTATGTACATTTAAACAAAATCTGATTAATTTACACCATTTAGTTCAAACATATAATTTCAGTTAGCTTTTAACAATAAAACAAGCAAAGAGTTGCATTAAATATGAATTGACAATCTCTAAACCATCCCCATCATTCTCCCTCTCTTCTCAGATGGGATGGTGGGCCAAATCAGAGATTACCATGGGCCAATTTTGGCCTGCGGGCCCTAGTTTGGGCATCTCTGGTTTATACAAAGCCACTGATGTTTATTTTTATTAGAAACAATAAAATCTAGTATTTTCTATGGCTAAGCAGAGAACACGTCCATATGATTATATAAAAAAGCAATTTTTGCTTTAAAAACATAACAAATATTAAAAGTTTAACATAAAAAAAAAAGTAAAATTTGTAAGTCTTGTAAACTAAATGAAAGCCTGTTAACAAAGAATATATATTTATGATTTCTTCCATGGCACTGCGATGCTGTTTTAACAGTTTTCAATGAAAACTTTCTTTGTCCTGAATGTACCTATTTCTGTACTCAGTGAAAATAAATTTTGAAATTAATTAATTCATTCATTTTCTTTTCGGCTTAGTCCCTTTATTAATCAGGGGTCGCCACAGCGGAATGAACCGCCAACTTATTCAGCATATGTTTTACGCAGCGGATGGCCTTCCAGCTGCAACCCATCACTGGGAAACATCCATACACTCTCATTCACACACATACACTACGGACAATTTAGCTTACCCAATTCATCTATAGCGCATGTCTTTGGACTTGTGGGGAAAACCGGAGCATCCGGAGGAAACCCACGTGAACACTGGGAGAACATGCAACTGATCCAGCCGAGGACCAGCGACCTTCTTGCTGTGAGGCGACAGCGCTAACCACTGCGCCACTGTGTCGCCCCTTTTGAAATTAACTGTGAAATTTAATACATTTAAATTTGGAAAGAATATAACATTAAAAATTAATTGTTTTTGTCAAAATGTATGCTATTGGCATTAAAACAGCGAAAATTATCAAGCACAAGGATAGATAGACGTTGGACTCTATTTCAATGATCTAGGCGCAAAAGCATTAAGGGCATGTCTGAATCCACTTTCGCTATTTTAAGGATGGAAAAATACAGTCTGCGCCCCGGCGCATGGTCTAACAGGGTTGTGCTTATTCTCTTAATGAGTTCTGGGTGTGTTTTGAGCAAAACGTGCATTAAAACAAATCAGAGTCTCATCTCCCATTCCCTTTAAGAGTCAGTTGTGTCGCGCCATGGCGCATTTGCTATTTACATGACTTTGTAAGTGGAAAAACTGAACGCTTCACTAGCGAGAAAACAGTTAAACAACCCGATCTGCAGCACGAGGATAAAGAACGAGCCTCTTCCAATCGGCCTCTTTACTTTCTCTTTACTTTACTTTTACTCTTTACTTATTTACTTTCGTGGAGTAAGGAAACGTTGTTGTACGCACTCCACTGAAGACATCCATTAGCCTACATATTAAATTTCGTTTGTTAAGCGCAAAGATTTGTTTCAAAACTATTTCTAAATTCAGTTTTAATTTCCAGCAAACAAATAAGTGAAGTTTCACAAACTAATTTCGGAATTCCGACTATTTTCGGAAACCCCCCCCCTCCACCCCTATCATTCCCCTATCCTTCTTCCTGATCGTGCGACACGGTGACTCAACGAGAAAACCAAGGTTCAAGTGCTATTTGAGCCAGTGGGTACTCTCTGAGCGGAGTTTGCATGTTCTCCCCGTGTTCGCGTGGGTTTTCCCCGGGTACTCCGGTTTCCTCCCACAATCTAAAAACATGCACATAAACGAATTGTAATAATCAGTCACAAGCACTTAAACACACACTTACCGTATTAATTAGAACCAAAGGCAGGCTTTCGAGAAACACCTGATCTTGTATCCCTCCTAATGCTCATTGACCAGGCGGGAACCTTGGGCTCATCTATCTCCGAGCTCAGGGTTCTCTCCCAGGACAGCATGCCAAATCTGCTATCATAGTCGAGCATTATCTAAGTGCGAACTCTTGAAATGAAAAATAATAACGAAGTGTGGTCAGTTATATCAAACACACGTCCTATTCTTATGCCCCATATAGTGATGCATATGTCTCCAAAACCCGACAGGTGGACAAATCTAAACTTGTTTTTATTAAAACAAATATAAATATGCATATAATAAATAATACTGCTAATAATAATAACATTAAACAAATGCAAATTGTCATGAACAAACTGAAAAAGCCCCCCGGACATGAAGAAGGCATGGAGGCATGTTTTTTATATTTATGAAAATAATACTTTTTTTAACATTTTAATCCTTTAATTGTTTTCACATGTAAAGATATTTGTGTATTGCTGTACATCCTGTGTGTATTAAGCAATGTCTAAGCGTTTGGACCTGCATAGGCACATATAATGTGCTCTGCGCTGGACTTTAGACCAGCTTTTAGATGGTCAATGGCGCGGTCTATTTCAGTTCTTCAAAATAGCAACGCGCCAACAATGCACCTTAACACACCTTCTTTATAGACCAGCACACCCATGAGTTCACAAAGTGGCACACATGGATTTGCTATTTAAACAACTAGGCGGAAAACGTGAAAATTAGTTGCGCTGGTCTGAAAATAGCAACAAATCACGGCAAACACGTCTTGCGCCTTATTGCGCCGGGTGTATGATAGGGCTCTTAATCTCATCGCACATGTATATAATGTACATTGTATACATATACAGTGTCAATAAAAAGCATTCTATTCTGAAAAATAGTATATTACAGCTGTATCTTGTGTCATTGTCATGTTTTGTATGCTACTCATTCACAAACTGAGAGAGAAATAGTCTATAATAATGTAATTAAGTGATCAATATGAGTCCGGACTGCTGAACGGATCACTGGCACTACCCTTCCTACACTTCAAGAACTTTACTCTTCCAGAGTGAGTAAAAGGACTTGCAAAATCACTCTGGACCCTTCACACCCAGCACACTTTCTGTTCGAACTGTTATCGTCTGGTCGGCGCTACAGAGCACCGAGCACAAAAACAGCCAGACACAGGAAAAGTTTCTTTCCTCAGGCCATCTACCTCATGAACAGCTAATTATTCCCCTACAGTGCAATAAACATGTGCAATACTTTTTCATACGCACTTGTGCACAGCAACTTATAACAGTATACAATGCAATACTTTCTCCGTACGCATTTGTACACAGCACTTTATAACTTGTATATTTATAACAAATCTGTACAAACAATTCATCATCCAGAGCTCTATTGTCTAACTGCATCTCTCTCTGTTTAATGTTTGTCGTATTTTTTTTTCTCATATTTATTTTGTGTTGTCACTTGTCACTTTACGTACACTGGAAGCTTCTGTAGCCAAAACAAATTCCTTGTGTGTGTAAGCACACTTGGCAATAAAACCGATTCTGATTCTGAATATTTCTGAATTGCAGCCTGTAAACTGCACCCTTCCGCTCTGCTTTTTTTGAGGCATCCCTTTCAGTTTGACACCTTTTTATTGTCATCATTTCCTCTGCTGTCATGTGTGTGGTTTGCGCTTCCTGTGACTGCAGTGAACAATCTTACCTTCTCTTGTCAGGATGTGGCTGGCCATGAATGACGTTTTCACATGTCTGTTCACTTCAGCTTAATGACTGTGCAAATCTGTGGTGTAAAATGAGTGTTTGAGTGCTCTTAAGTGTAAAGATTAACAGTGTTAAGCAAATCACAAAAAAAGTCTTATAACAAATGCAAAAAGTCCTGAGCGCCCACTCACTTGTGAAAATTAATAATGGTTTTTACCACAAATACGAAAATGTTATTAACCACAAATTAAACAAGATTGTACTTGCGCTTACTATAGTTTAACTTGTTTGTTTGCTAGATGGATAATAATTAAGATGAGAATCATTTAATTTACCAGATTCACATTTTTCAGTAACAACTTTAAGGTACACTGTAAAAAGTAATGCAAAATGCAAGCAATTAATAGAAATTAATATGAATGAATGTTAAAATATTAGCATTTCTTTATTTATACTATAGTAGTTGTCAAATAAAAACTTACAAATGATAACTTTTCTAAAACAAAGAAAAATATTTGTAAAAAATGTTATATTTATGTAGTTTTAAGTCTGAGGTTTGAGAAAATAACTAACTTTGTCAATTCTTTCACTGTTGTTGTTTTTACTTTTTACTGAACTGTACCAAATAAATATCCTATGGAGTGACAGCGTAAATAATAATAATAATAAAAAACAACTCTAAATAATATATACAAGTAACGTGAGAGAGACTCCATCTCCACATCCCGTCCACATCCCCTGTTGTGATGTTACGTCTATGTGTTTATGTGCTTTTTGCTGGGGCTTTTTTTCCCGCTGATCTCACACTGTCCACCTTAAAGGACAGTCTGGGAGGGGCTTTTTTTCGCCTCCCTTTTCCCTAATGTATCTTATTTACTGTTTCGGTTTACTGTTATTTACTGTCACATCTTAAATGGAGTCCTTCAACTAATTAAAAATTCTGTGGAATTGTCCATTGAAATGAGCATACAGGGCCCTATCATACACCCGGCGCAATAAGGCGCAAGACGTGTTTGCCGTGATTTGTTGCTATTTTCGGACCAGCGCAACCCTAATGTTCATGTTTTGCGCCACGTTGTGTAAATAGCAAATCCATTTGCGCCACTTTGTAGACTCATGGGTGTGCTGGTCTATAAAGGAGGTGTGTTAAGGTGCATTGTTGGCACGTTGCTATTTTGAAGAACTGAAATAGACTGTGCCATTGACCAACTAAAAGCTGGTCTAAAGTCCAGCGCAGAGCGTGTTAGTTATGCACCTATGTGGGTTTAAATGCTTACACATTGCTCAATACACACAGGATGTACAGCAATACACAAATATCTTTACATGTGAAAAAAATTCAAGAATTAAAATGTTACAAAAATTATTATTTTCATAAATATAAAAAACACTGTCTACATGCCTTCATGTCGGGGGGCTTTTTTTCAGTTTGTTCATGACAATTTGCATTTGTATAATGTTATTATTATTAGCAGTATTATGTATTATATGCATATTTATATTTGTTTTAATAAAAACAAGTTTAGATTTGTCCACCTGTCGGGTTTTGGAGATGTATGCGTCACTATATGGGGCATAAGAATAGGACGTGTGTTTGGATATAACTCAGTTTTTTGACCACACTTGGTTATTATTGTTCATTTATTTGTTTGCTGGAAATTAGAACTGAATTTATAAATAGTTTTGAAACAAATCTTTGCGCTTAACAACCAAATTAAATATGTAGGCTAATGGATGTCTTCAGTGGAGTGGGTACAACAACGTTTTCCGTCCTTAAAATAGATTCGGACACGCCCTTAATGCTTTTGCACCATGCGCTTTAGACTTTGCGCCTAGATCATTAAAATGGAGCCCACAGTGTCACACCATGAGGAAATAGTTTTCAGTGACACAATTTATCAAGTTCCTCTGTTTTTAGAAATACATGGATGAAAAAAATATATTGCCATTTACCAAAATAACCACATGTAAAATTAGGCCTGAGGTATTTATTATTGATTTAACGATTTCTTTTTCATTTAAAAGAGTTGACTATTGAGACAACACAGGGCAGTTTTGAGATTTGGCTCAAAAACGCAATAGCACAGCAGTTTTTATAACCAGAGGTCCATTGAAGACAAAGAAATGTTTCCTGCATTTTAAATGACGACAATACTAATTATATTCATGTTTGTCACATCAACAAACCATTAACAGATAAAGCATAATGTATGAGATCTTTTTCCACGTTAATCAGTTTGTCTTTCTCCTGCTAGACAACCAGACTGACCTCCATACATCACTTTTGGGTCAAGTTTCAAGCAGACGATCTCTCTTCGTTAAACTAAACTCCATACTGTACCTGCTGTAACAACAAGCAAGCAAAGCAACAATTCTACACTTTCACAAGTAAAGCAAGCTGCCAGGAGAAAGACTGTGATTTGACCAACATGTTAGTAAGTATTTCAACCAAATATTGGCAATTAAATATGTAACCATTTATTCATTCATTCATTCATTCATTTTCTTTTCGGCTTAGTCCCTTTATTAATCTGGGGTCGCCACAGCGGGATGAACCGCCAACTTATCCAGCATATGTTTTACGCAGCAGATGCTCTTCCAGCTGCAACCCATCACTGGGAAACATTCACACACATACACTACGGACAATTTTAGCTTACCCAATTCACCTATAAAGCATGTCTTTGGACTTGTGGGGGAAACCGAAGCATCCGGAGGAAACCCACGCGAACACGGGGAGAACATGCAAACTCCACACAGAAATGCCAACTGACCCAGCCGAGTTTCGAACCAGCGACCTTCTTGCTGTGAGGCGAACGTGCTACCCACTGCGCCACCACGTTGCCCTAACCATTTATTGTAAAGTTTTATTTGTTTTACTAAATGCATGAAAACGCGATAAAGTCCACTGAAGGCAAGTTTAAAGAAACCAGCTGGAGGTAACTAAGATGATTCAAGTGAGCGGAAACAAACTGAAATAGTGACGGCTGCTCTCAAAACACTGCTTCACGAAGCTTTGAAACCTTTATGAATCTGTTGTTTAGACCAGATTTTAGTTGGTCAATGGCACCTGTGACAAATGAAAAAAGGACCACAAGGCAGTACACAAAGCAGGAACAGGAAGACAAGACTAAACTACAAAATAAAAAGAAGAGACACCCAAAAAACACATTAAGTTATTTGAATTGTGTAGTAGTTGCATGAATTTTGTTGAGCCTTGCTTAGAGTGTTTTTTATTTAATCATATTTACATAATCAAAAATATGTTATAACTCTCTAAATCTTTCTCTCTTTTTTCCAGGATCATGACACCATCTTGTGACTCCACCTCTCAGCGTCATCCTGAAAAACACAACCATCAACAATCCTGACTTTTGGATCAAGTGACAAAAATGATAATCTCTCCTCGAATAACATAAAAATGTTCAATTACTTCAAAAGAAAACTGAATAAATGATGAACTGCAAAGTCTTTTTGTTCATTTTGCAATATTTAAGTTTAAAGCAGGACACTACAGATGAAGAGCAAAAAAAATTATATTCATTCATTCATTCATTTTCTTTCACCCGATTCGAATGTTATCACTCGATTGAATGGGCGTTATCAGTGGATATCAGCTGATAGATATGGGCCAGTAGGGGCCTTCTGCGCCTCCTAGTGGGCTTAGAAGGTTGTAATCATCCATCCACATGGTTAATCAGCTATTCTAATAGAGAACAGTTCAGATCCAGATGTGTTTTTACATTACTGTGACGGTTGGGTTTAGGGTTGGGGTTGGGGTAGACGTTAATAAAATACAATTAATGGGAAATTTTACATTACTGTGACGGTTGGGTTTAGGGTTGGGGTAGACGTTAATAAAATACAATTAATGGGAAATAGTATAATTTCATAAAAAAATCACGCGTGGCGGTATACACGCTTACCTCCATATGAATGGATTTTCCGTTGTTATCAGTTTCTCCAGTGGCTCACCATGTACGTCAGCAGACTTGAGACGTAGAGTTATACATATATACATATATATATATACATAAATATATACATATATATATACACAAATATACATATACATATATACATACATATATACATATATATACATACATATATACATATATATATACATATATATATACATATATATATACATA
>CAIGQV010019088.1:8163886-8178452 GCA_903798115.1 Danio jaintianensis
TGTGGTTTGCGCTTCCTGTGACTGCAGTGAACAATCTTACCTTCTCTGGTTAGGAAGTGGCTAGCCATGAATGACGTTTTCAAATGTCTGTTCACTTCAGCTTAATGATAAAATGAGTGTTTGAGTGCTTTTAAGCGTAAAGATTAACAGTGTTAATGCAAATAGTCTCGAGTGCCCACTCACTTGTGAAAATTAATAATGGTTTGTACTAGAAATTTTATTTTTTGTAGATAACCACAAATTAAACAAGATTGTACTTGCGCTTACTATAGTTTAACTTGTTTGTTTGCTAGATGGATAATACTAAAGATGGGAATCATTTAATTTACCAGGTTCACATTTTTCAGTAACAACTTTAAGGTACACTGTAAAAAGTGATTATTTGACTTTACTTGACTTTATAAAAAAAAATAAAAAAAGTAAACTCATTGCCTTATAATTATTAAGTAAACAAACTATGTGCATAATTTTAAAAGTTTAGTTAATGGGTTTACTGACTTTTTAAAGCAACATAAACTTGTTTCTTTTTAAGGCAAGTAACTAATCGCTTTTTTTGCTGTGTATTTTGTCATTTGATTAAATTACTTACCCAACTCTTCCCAAAATCTTAAAGAAAATTACTCATATCCCATTTCTCTGAACTGTATTATTGTAATTTTGTTGTTAGTTTTAACATTTAACGTAAATTTCTGGTCCACCAGGTGGAGACAAAGTCTTTTTGATGTTAAGACAAATGTACACTAAATGAAGTCTGACTAATGTTTTTTTTAAATCTGTATTTATATGATATTATTAATAACCCTTAGTTTAAAGGGGACCTATTATGCAAAGATCACTTTTATAAGAAGTTTAAACACAGTTGTGTGGCACCAGTGTGCGAATGCAGCCAGCCTCTAATGCTAAAAATGTATTAATGATATGTTTTTTGATCACACTTGATAAAAAGCAAAAACACTTTGATCGGCATTCTCTGGTTGTACGTGTCATCAGAGGGGAAAGCCCCGCCCATTAGTGATGATCTCTCCCTTATTAGCATAGGATGTTAGTCTTGTTTTTGAATCTGCCACTATGCTGACACATTTGTAGCTCCGCCCTCTTTTGAAAAGAGCACAATCAGTGACAGTCACCAAAATGGCACAATTTGGATCAAAGTATTTAAGGGTCAGTTTCAAAAAGTCATAAAACATTATTTGAGGAGTTTTTTTAGCTGAAACTTCACATACACACTCCAGGAACATCAGAGACTTATTTTACATGTTGCAAAAAGAGGCATAATAGGTCACATTTAAGAGAAGTAAACATTCAAAAGTAATTCTTACACAATAATATCACATACTGTAGGTCAATGCTTTCCATGCATTCATCTTTAAAGCTTTATGATGTTTTTAATGCCTAAACACTCTGCACCATATGACAAACCTGTGTTAAACGCTTTGTTAAAGTATATATTGTACAGTAGCGTTTGTAATTAATAAAGTAAACAAAAGATGAACTAAAAATTGATACACAGATGAATTACAGGGTACAGCATTTCAAAATGAATAAATACAGAAGTGTTCATTTTGTTTTCACACCCATTTTACAGTTCATCATATCTACCTGCTGATAAAGATATATACAGAAACCAACACAGAAGGTTTCCACTACAAAAACTATTAAAAACTACACCAAAATTAACAAATTTAAAAAAATTAAAGCCAGTATTTTGATTACTTGTATGCACTCAAAAATATTTAGCTGGTTGTTTAAACTACTTATTTAAAATATGCTGAATCAACACAATTCTTGAAGTTTTTTTGAGGACAACTTGATTGTTTCATGTTCAATCCACTTACACTGTAAATTTGCAAAAACAATTAAGTTAACTTAATTGATTTGTGTTGGGACAACATGAAAGAATTTTGTAGAACCAAGCATTTTTTTTCCAGTGTGATTTAAGTCATAAACCAGTAGGAGTAACTATTAATGCAACATAACCCAGTAAATACACTGCAAAATTGTATTTAGATTACAGATTTCAACTGACAAATTCAGCATAAAATTGATGTTTTAACAACATCCTGAGCACATGCATCAACGCCAACCTGATTTCACCATGTAGGACATGCGTCACACCTGCTGCAGTGCCCTCTTGTGGTTTTTAAGGGCGCTAGCTCTTGTTTTGTTTTTTGTTTCTTTCTTGTATCCTATTCACCTGATCATTCCTTGTTTCCAGCTATTCCTCATTATTTAATTAGTTCTGTCTCTATAAGCCCTGTTATGTTGTGTTTAGTTTGCCTTTGGATTTGCACTGTTCTGTTTAGTTCTGTCCTGCTTTATTTTATGCTCCGGTTCATCTTGTTTGTTTGTTCACTTTGTTTAGTATCATCACTATGTTTTTGGATTCCTGTTTAGTTTTTGTTTGATTCACTTTTGTGTTTTAGCACTTCCCATTTTCCTCGGTTTTGGTACCTTCCCGGTCCCCTTTTTTGGATCTTCGTTGTTTGTCAATAAATGTATTTTGCTGTACTTGGATCTTTCCCTTGTTTTTGTGATACTCATTGTGACAACATGTTCCTGGATTAACATCTATGTTGATCCTGGAACAACATTCCAATCACAATTAAGGGATAAGTTTACAGTTCATGTTAAGTTTAAGCTTATGCACTTCTACATGATTGTTATCCAACTAAGAAAGAGACATCTTTCTTCCTTCGGTGTGCATGCTCGAGTGACGTCATTGTTGCTGTTACGGTTGCCTCGTTGCGTGTGTTTGGAACTTCATCACGTAGATTCACAATTTCCATTTTTCATCATAAAATACATCCCCATTCGCTAGTATCTGTCTTTCCTACTAAGGGTGAACAAACCCTTAATACATTTATACAAATAAATCTACTTGAAATGTTTTGTCTCTCAAGCATCCGCTTGTAGCTTTAGCTTGCTAGCACTACTAGTCAGCTAAAGCTACTGACTTCTTTCACTTACTGTCTTTGCTCTTTACCCTGTACAATGTCGCTTGCGTGTCTATCCTTGAGTGCAGGAGAAGCATCGGTGGAGGCATTGGAGCTGGAGCTTGAAGCAGTGGAAATCCAGATCCGCGATTTCGAGATGAAACGAGCACAGCTCCGGGAACAAAGGGCCTTGCTCGATGTCCCCCGGGCTGCGGCTTGCTCATCTGAGGTAAGTGTGCAATACAATCTCAACACTCCATCCACCTCAACCCCGTGTGTTTCTCTGACCAGACCCAGCGCACCGATGACGCAGTTTGCCCAGGGGTCGTTCACTCCGGCACCCGGCTACCGCGGCCCCTGGGTGCAGCCGCGTAGGGTGCATAACAGGTCCCGGGGCAAAAGTCTCCACCTCCTGTGTTCGAGATCCCCACAGAGAACTGCTTCCCCCCCCCCCCCCCCCCCTCCACGAAACAGGTCGTGACGCTGCAGTCATCGGCGATTCCATCGTTCGCCATGTCCACGCTGTTTCCACTAAATGTAACAACGTAAGCACTCACTGCTTTCCCGGTGCTCATGTTAAGGATGTTTCTGCTAAGGTACCCGCTATCCTGAGTGATGGCGAGAGCATCGGAGCTGTCGTCCTCCACATGGGGACGAACGACACCAAGCTGCGGCAGACGGAGATCCTGAAGAGAGACTTCAGGAGCCTGATCGAGACGGTTCGACGCACCTCGACCACCACGCATGAATGCCACGCCCGACATGCTCTGAATGAATGGCTATTAACATGGTGTAAAGAACAGAAGTTGCTCTTTGCCAATAAGTGGAATCTTTTCTGGGAGCATCCTAGGCTTTTCCGTCCTGGTGGTCTGCACCCCAGCAGAGCTGGAGCTGGACTTCTGTCAGACAACATATCCAGGATGCTTCGTTCTGTCAGACTAGTACGTGAAAATTCACATTTTTCTTATATAAGCATGAGGCTCATCAGACTGGTTGTGGTGGTGGACTCAATTTTTTGTGATATTCTTAATGTTAATCAGAGAAACGGACTTATGTTTAACTCTTTTGAAGTATTGGCGCTTAATGTTACGCTTCCGGATATTATGGAAAAACCTATGTTATCTCTCGCTTTAATCACCATATATAGACCCCCAGGACCCTATGTCAATTTTCTAAAATAGTTTTCTGATTTTATTTCTGACTTACTAGGTAAAACTGAAATACTAATTGTAGGAGACTTTAACATCCACATAGATGACGCTAACGATACATTAGGGCTCGCGTTTACAGATTTACTACAATCACTTGAGATAAAGCAAAACGTTGTTGGTCCAACTCATTGCTTAAAGCATACATTAGATCTAATTTTGTCTCATGGAATTGAGGTCATTGATGTAGACATTATACCACAAAGTGATGATATAACAGACCACTACCTCTTACTATATAAGCTGTTTACCTGAAATTAGCAGATCTGCACAGATATATCGCCCTGGTAGAACTATCGTCCCGTCCACTAAAGATGAATTCACAAATAACTTACCTGATCTTTCTCCATTTCTAAATGCACCCGCAAATGCAAATGACCTTGATGTAGTAACTAGCAGTATGGATGCTATCTTTACTAACACACTAAATACTGTGGCACCCATCAAATTAAAAAAGGTTAGAGAGAATAAAACTATACCATGTGCATAACAGTCATACTCGCGCTCCCAAAACAGCAACCCGTGCCCTAGAACGTAAGTGGAAAAAAAATAAATTAGAGGTCTTTAGAATTGCGTACAAAGATAGTATGTCCAGCTATAAGAGGGCTCTAAAATCCGCCAGGGCTGAGCACCTCCGCAAACTGATAGAAAATAATCATAACAATCCTAGATTTTTATTTAACACCGTTGCTAAATTAACAAATAATCGGTCATCTTTGGAACAAAATGTCCCACCGCAAATTAGTAGTGATGACTTCATTAATTTTTTCAGTGATAAAATAGAAGGCTTCAGACATAAATTGAAGATGTTAAACTTTCTGCACCACCTTATACTTCAGATCCATTAAACATTCCACTGAACCAAAATAATCTACAGTGCTTCAAAATCATAGAACAGGAAGAGCTAGATAAACTTATAAATATGTCTAAACCAGCTACATGTATGTACATGTACACCCAATTCCAACTAAATTACTGAAAGAATTGCTACCTGTAGTAGGAGAACCTCTTCTTAACCTTATCAACTCTTCTTTATCTTTAGGCCATGTTCCAAATCCTTTCAAGCTAGCTGTTATTAAGCCTATTATTAAGAAACCACAACTGGACCCCAGCAACTTAGCTAATTATAGGCCTATTTCAAATTCTCCATTTATGTCTAAAATACTAGAAAAAGTTGTTTCTGCACAATTATGTTCCCTTCTGCAGATGAACAATGTTTTTGAAGTGTTTTAGTCAGGTTTCAGGCCTCATCACAGTACAGAAACCGCATTAGTGAAAATAACCAACGATTTACTCTTAGCTGCTGACCAAGGGTGCATCTCGTTATTAGTTTTACTTGATCTCAGTGATGCATTTGACACCATCGACCACAATATCCTCATAGACCGCTTAAATTCTACAGGCGTCCAGGGACAGGCTCTACAATGGTTAAAGTCATACTTAACTGACTGTTGCCAGTTTGTATATATAAATGGACAGCATTCACAAGTCAGGCCAATAAAGTATTAGGGTGTCTCAAGGATCAGTTTTAGTCCCTTTGCTGTTTACAATATACATGCTACCCCTGGGAGACGTTATTAGAAGACACGGGATCAACTTTCACTGCTATGAAGATGATACTCAATTATATATTTCAACAAAACCTGATGAGACGTCTGAACTGTCTAAGCTAACTGAATGTATTAAAGATGTTAAAGACTGGATGACCAACAATTTTCTTCTCTTAAAATCAGACAAAACAGTATTATTACTTATTGGGCCTAAATCCTGTACACAGCAGATCTCACAACATGACCGGCAATTAGAGGGATACAAAGTTAGCATTAGCTCTACTGTAAAAGATCTGGGTGTTATACTAGACAGCAACTTAACTTTCGAAAATCATATCTGCCATGTCACAAAAACTGCCTTCTTTCATCTGAGAAATATCGCTAAGTTACGAAGAATGCTATCCATCTCAGATGCAGAAAAGCTAGTTCATGCTTTCATGACTTCTAGGCTGGATTACTGTAATGCTCTGTTCGTTGGTTGCCCAGCATCCTCTATTAATAAACTTCAGTTAGTACAAAATGCAGCTGCCAGAGTTCTTACCAGGTCTAGAAAATATGATCATATCACCCCAATTTTATCCTCTATACACTGGCTGCCTGTTAAGTTCTGTATTGATTATAAAATATTGCTTCTTACCTATAAAGCTTTAAATAATCTAGCTCCTGCTTATCTAACCAACCTTCTCTCTCGCTACAATCCAACCCGCTCTTTAAGATCTCAAAACTCAGGGCTTCTGGTAGTACTTAGGATATCAAAGTCGAGTAAAGAAGGTCAAGCCTTCTCATTTATGGCTCCTAAACTGGATCTGGAATAGCCTTCCTGATAATGTCCGAGGTTCAGACACACTCTCTCAGGTCAAAAACAGATTAAAGACCTATCTTTTTAGAAAAGCATACACTCAATGCATCGCATAACGATATGATGCATGAATGTGCTCCATGCAGGTGAGCTGACTTGACAACCACCTGTAGGACACACTCCTCCTGTCTTAATGCACCAGACATTGTGTTAGAAACTCTCATATGCTTTACATGTTTGTTTCTATGTTTGTTTGTATAACTGCTATTTTCATTTATAACACTCCATTTTTGCATCTCGTTTATATACACTATGAACAGCAGCGACGCTAATTATTTTCTTTATTCTCTATTTCCACCTGGGGATACTCATCCCGAGGCCCCTAGGGACTATACAGTGCCATTGATGCGATCCAAGACCTGTGAAGCAATGATGCCAAGGTATCCATAATCCTGGACCAGGCAGTATCCTAACTGATGCTGTGGTGGTCATGGAGGAATGGAGTGCATGAGACCACAGTGACAAACGACTCCCCGCATTGATCCTGTGGGCCAGACAGATCACCCGCCGACCTACTCACACCTGCAGTTCTCCACAATGGACGTCTAGCTTCTCCAGCCTCCGGCGCCTAGGCTGCAGCTCCACACAGGAAGTTTGGCCAGAAGAAAAATGGTCGTGCCCAACAGAGCCTGGTTTCTCTCAAGGTTTTTTTTCCCCTTCATTTTGTCAACTGGTGAGGATTTTTTCCTCGGCACTGTTGCCACTGGCTTGCTCGGATCGGTACTTGTGGAGCTGCGCATCGATGGATTTGCTCTTCAGTGTTTGAACTTTCAGCAGTGAAATTTAAACCACGCTGAACTAAACTAAACTGAACTACAACTCTGAAATCTGGACTTTACAAGAACTTTACTAGAACTTCTATATATTATTTCAGATTTATCTATTTCATTATTTCAGATAATATATAATTATCTGATTTTGGGAATAATTTACAGTTATGGTTGGGTTTAGGGGTAGGGAATATAAATATGGATTACATTTTCGAACAAAAATGATGTTCCAGGATCAACATAGATGTTAATCCAGGATCGCATCGTACTTGACAAAATCATGACGTGTTTTCTATCATCATCAACGTGTTGTGCTTGTAGTACTGTTCAGTTTTGTATTTTTGACAACAGTTACCTGCCGTCTGAGCAACACTTTAGTTTTTACACTCAGAATGAAACCTAATGCCACTGGAAAAAACAAATCTGAGTTATCTTTGTCATAAACAGAAAACATGCTCCTGACTTTCCTCATGAGAACATGCCACATCAAGTCATGCAATTAAGTCATACCATAAATAATCCTAATATTCCTTGACACATTTAAATGCTTTTGTATTAGGGATAATTATCTAACACAATAAATCCATAACATGTTTTGATCATTTCAGAGTAATACTACTAATGGAGAATTGGTGACATACATGCATTAACCAACAGAGGCTCATTGTGAATACGTAGTCCCGAATACGTTGCTGAAGAGAGAGAATTATGTAGCCAGGGGTACGTCTGGCTGCATTTAGTCTTTAAAACGAACGCTACGGGGCGGCATGATGCCACCGATGGCTTCTGTTTCTTTTCCCACTACCGGCTGACCGCTTACCTCTGTTACCAGTTTGCCCAGTGGCTCGCTGCGTATGACGGAGGATTTGAGATGCAGAGCGGAGTCGATGGTGATGACGGGGTTTGAGTCTGGTAAAGAATGGTTCCAGAAAGCAGGCAAGACAAAAACAAAAGCCAAAAAAAATTTAAATAATCAAGTAAATAACAGGGTGAGAACGTGGTAAGATCTGAAAACGTCATAAAAATCAGGCTGCCGCGAGGGCTTTTCTTTTTTTCAGGAACTTTTCTTTTTGAAAACACTGTCGCTTGGGGTTAGGGAAGGAGTGGGCGGATCAATTTGTACTTTTGAAAACACTATCAAATGGGTTTAGGGAAGGGGGTTATCGGTCGGTTGGTGTGTCGGTTGGTCAATTAGTCAGTCAGTCAACAGCGGCCTCTGGTGGATTTAACAGACTAGACTAAAAAGACTTAGATTAGAAGGTTATTTGCGTCAAAAATTCAAAAGATACATTTGAAAATTATCCCTAGGCTTATCTTTTGACTTATGATCATTTGTAAATGATTTTCACATCAGAATAGAACAAAACATAATTCAAAGTCTTGTGTTATAACCAGTTATGTATTTGTTATCACTTTAGTTTTAAGTGTGATCAGTTCAGTCATGGTTATATTTCATCCATTTACCATACGTTTTAGGGTATCTGACTTTTACTTGATTTGTGTACTTTATCCACCACTCCCAGTATAAGATCTGAAATCATAAATCAAGTTATTACGAAATGTTCCTTATGACTATTCAAACAGGTTTCACTTTACACTTCCTTTAAAGCTGAAGCAATCTTTTGTACAGCGGCTCACCTTACCTCGTTAAAAGTATGGTAAGTTTCACTTTACACCAAAGGGAACTCCCATGTACAACCCACTGATGATGATTGGTTTAGATCCTCTATAAATCACCAAGAAATCCACTTCACTTTCCCCTCGCTTTTGCAAGGAAACCAATTCTCTTTTGAAAGGTATGGTTTTAAATCTATTACTTTTATAACATATAAAGTTGTCTATAATTTAAACTTGATTTAAATTGTGTTTACTAGTGCTGGGCAAAAGTTAATTGTGTAAGTTAATATAAAAAAAAATTAAAGTTTTAATAGTTTTAATATAAAATAATAGTTTAAATATCTATGTAACAAAATCGTTTTGATATTTTGTTTATATGTATGTGTATATATTATGTCAAAACACTTTTGCCCAACACTAGTTATAAGACTGAATAAAAACAGAAGCTTGATGTGTAATTTTAAACATAGATCTTGGATATTAGTTGAATAGTTATTGTACACTATAATTAAATCTATACACTGCACTTTGATAGTCTAATAACAGCATTTCCTTTTTTTTCTTTCTCAGATTGAGATTCAATACAAACATGGAGAGTAAAACTGATTTAAAAAATACTTCTACTAAAAAATGTTCTACTAATAAAACTATAATTACCATTGATACTACTAATGATACTGATTTTATTAACAAAACTAATATATTATCCTCTAATGAAACTATTATTACTGAACCTACTCTTGATACTACTGCATTTTCTCCTAGCGAAAATATTCCTTTTAAAAATTCTTCTTTTAATAATACTATTTTAAATAGACGTAATGTAACTATTAATCTAGATACTGCTACATTTTCTGATGGAACTTACAGGTCATTCGATTTGGGGGAGAAATTACGCATCCCATATTTTGGCTCAACTTTTTATTCAAATAAAACATTGTTGGACAGTTTAAATAAATTAGAATCTACATCTGGGCCTTTAGTCATAAAAAATGGCAAAATTATGCAAAATTATGAAAATGTGAAATGCAACTTTTCCTTTCTGTGCTGCATATTAGTTTATGACTGGGAACGACAGAAATTTAGCTTGGGTCAAGGGTTCTATTATAGTTCCAACCTTATAATGACGGCCAAACATGTTTTAGAAAATCCCAAATCGTGTAGTATATTTGTCATTTTCCCCGATTACTTTGTTTCTGTAATATTTAAATGCAAAAACACCTTACCAGAGGCTCTTAATAGAGTTGTCCAAAATTATGATATTGCATTTATTGAATTAGAAGGGAATTTAGATTTATTACAAATCAAAGAACTACAAATAGAAGAGTTAGGGGAAAATCACGATTTATATTTTTATGCAATAGAATCTGGATGTTTTTCTGAGAAGTCCTGCAGAATCAAACAACCAAGTTCAAATATCAAAAAGAAAATGCTTGCCAATGAGTTTCTCTTATCTAAGGCAGGCACAAATGGAGACAGCGGAACTCCTATTTTAAGATCTGGCACTTGTGTTGGAATATATATTGGAGCATTCACGGAACAAAACTCAAAGTTAATATTCAGCAAAGCTTTACGATTTGATAGCAAAATTCTTAAAAAACTAAACTAACTTTCTGTTCCTAAACATCTTACTTTATTTCCATATTTAATTATATTTGTTTTTTTATATATATTATTATATTTGTATTACAAAAACATGACAATAAAAATATTAAATAACAATAATAATATTATTATTATTTTGAAGTACAATTACAATCTTTTTATAAATATATTTATAACAAAAACAATAATAAATACTTTTACTATTATAAGTTTTATTATTATTATTGCTATTATTACTATTATTTTTGTGGTTATTATTATTATTATTATTATTATTATTAATTGTAATGATACATTATTATTGTTTTGTATTTCTCAATTGTTTCTATAATATTCTATACTGATATTTTAACAGTGTTTCTCAGTCTTGATCCCACATTGCCCCTAAACTTGAGTTAATCTGGTGTGGTAAACATGTAGAATGTGAAGTGTTTGGGTGTGGGAGTGGATGTGGCACGGTTGGGATGGAGCAGGATTGAAAAAACACTATGAAATATCTATACTGTTCATTGTTTTGTATTGTTGGTTTTGCGAGGGGCGACATGGTGGCTCAGTGGGTAGCACTGTTGCCTCACAGCAAGAAGGTCCCTGGTTTGACCTTTGGTTGAGCCAGAAGTCCTTTCTGTGTGGAGTTTGCATGTTCTCCCCATGTCTAATTCCTTTAAAGACATGCAGGTTAGGTAGACTGGATATTGGATAACCATGGGTGTGAGTACTGAATGTCCTAGAAGGGTAAAGCCTGACCCAAACCCATTGTGTGGACCATCCTAAGGGAAGCTGAAAGGAGATTATTGTATTTTTACTGCAATTACATCAAGTGAGTATCACAACTTTGTTTGATCTTTTCTTTCTTGCTGTCCTTTGGTTGCTAGTTATCACTCACGTTTCTCATCATTTCCTCTGCTTCTTATACTCTTCCTTTTGTTCATTGCCAGTGTGTTTTGCGTTATTGTTCGCTGCTTTTCTTCTCTTCCCAGTTAGTTCCCCGTTTCCACTAAAGAAACCTTGTTCCTGTGTGCCAAAAATAAGTACACAAATATGTTACCAGAGAATATATAAAACAAAATTGTAATTAACAGAAAAAATTATGCAGGACAATGAAAATATATTTTTTTTGTTCCTGTTTTTTTGTTTGGTGGTTGTAGTTATTTTTGCAGCATCTGGCTTCATCACCTGTTTAATAAGACTGTTTTGTAGAAAATGCAGCAATATATAGTGCAGCAAAAGTTGTTCTTGAATTTTTTCACACATTTAGAATAAATTTTAGTACGCAAGTTTTGATGAATCGTATTCATGAAAACGTCTGTACGCACATTTCACGCATAAATTTGTGTGTACATGGTTAGTAAATAATACCCAGTGTCAGTTTAAATCTACACTAAAAACACATCTCTTTGCATTAGCATACACATAAAACACAAACATAACTTTGAAATCCAAAATATTGTTTAATTAAAAGTAACTTTTGTATATATGACAGACATCAAAATACTTTCTTTCATTACTATTAGTACTCTTGCTAAGTGTTAAATAATTATCACAGGGTCTGACCGAAAAAATGTATTACATTTATTTATTCATTAAGGCCCAATCCCAATTCTACCCCCTTGGCCCTTCCCCTTACCCCTAGCCCTCATTTTGCACGTTCACGTGAAGGGGTAGGGGTGTCCCAATTCTCTTTAGCTTGAAGGCGTAGGGCTAAAGGGAAGGGCTAAACAGCCCTTGAAACTGAGATTTTCCAGTACCACACTAGAAACCACGGGGTACGAAAATTTTCCAGAATATAGCAGCTACAATGGCAACATGGCTGCACACGCAAGTAAGAAGATGTACAAATTTAAGTGTTTTTTGGCATCATTAAGAATTGTTACAACAAACAAGCATATTAATACATTCATAATCGCGTTCGTGTTTAAGGTCATGCTAAAAAAAAAAAAGATTAAAAAACCCGCTAAATTTCTCTATCAATAATCCCTAATAATAACTCCTGTATAGTCGTCCCATAACATACTTTCACGTCTGACACTCAATGACACTCCAATACCCTATCAGAAAAGTCTAGTGGCTGGGAATGACCTTTTTACAGTGTCTGGTATAATGTTAATGTTGTTTTCTTGTGTTTACATAGATGAATATGACCACGATGTAAATACACAGTACAGTTATGAGTTTACTCATTATTGCCACATTATATCGTTATGATATCATTATATTGCCTTAAATACCAAAAAATAATGCAATTGGAATAACTACAGCAGTCGCCATCGTCGATCTCATGTGAAGAGCTTGCAACAAGCTCTGTTGCAGCTCTGTCCCATTTCTTAGGGGTAAATTTAAAGCCCTTCCCCTTCACACTGTTTTAAGGGCCAAGGGGAAAGGGTAGGGGTAAAAAAAACAAAAAAAAAACAGAATTGAGATTGGGCCTATGTGGACTATTAGTCGACAAATGTAGGGAACAGTGAATGATGGTGTAGGGGGGCAATTTCAGATGCAGCTCAGAAGTAATTGTGTGAGACAAAGGAGACCAGCAAAATGTGCAGTGCTGGGTTGGCTCCAGGATCATGGTTGAGAACCATTGCTTTAAAAGATTGTTAGGCTTCATTAATCAGGACAACTGGAGTGACATCACTGTAAAGGACATCTACGCTCATGTTAAGTCTGTCTTCTCCTTTTTCCCGAGGTTCACTTAATCTTGGATCCAGCCTGTATGCAGGATAGATGGTTGTCGTGGTCATCGAGAGTCAAAAATAAACACTGATTCCTGCAAAGATGATAGTGACAGACAAATCTCTGCATTGCTCCCATCAACTAGCCTGAACGCCCACTTGGTGATCTTTTGGGACCTGCACCTTCTCCATGACAGATGTTCATCGCTCTCAAGTCCATTGATGTCTTAAATCTCTGCTTTTAATCGCTCCGGCTTAACCTGGTTTCTGTTCCCTACCTGATATTCTGGCTTTTATTTTCACTTCTTCATCTGTTAAGCTGATTTGACACAATAAAATGCTATAGAAAAATGACGACTTGATGTGTATGTTGTTCTGTACTGTGTGAGTGAAATTTACATGCAGATGCAGAAACAATTCCAAGTGATTTGGTAAGGAAATTCTTGTCTGAAAATTTAAATTTCTTCAAATTATGTAACCCTTGTGCATCAATTAAAAAAAATCTAAACCTGGGTCCATAAAGGACAAAGCATTGTAAAAATACAAGATTCTAATTTATTTTCACTTTCACTGGCATAGATTTCATACTGATGATTAAACAATAATATAGTACTTTTGTTAGTGTCTACACTGCAAAAGTGAAAACCTAAACACATTACTTAAACTAGACAAACTTAAACTAATTACGTTTTTTCAACTTTCAACTAAATTCTGAAAACTCTGACAAATGTAAACACAAAATAAAATCCCTCATGATGGTCAGTTTTCTTAAATTGAGATTAATGCATTAATGCTTTCTGTTCTTTGTATGCTTCAAGATATTTAGCTGAGATGCAACTGTTTGAAAAACTGGAATGTGAAAGTATATATATATATACACATATACACACACTTACTCCCAGGGCCGTTTATATCGAAGTTGATGTTGATGTTTCGAGCCCAACGCTCAACACTTCACCTGGAGGACCAGGACATACACACATACACTACGGACAATTTAGCTTACCCAATTCATCTATAGCGCATGTCTTTGGACTGAAACCCACGCCAACATGGGGAGAACATGCAAACTTCACACAGAAATGCCAACTTGCCCAGCCAGGGCTCGAACCAGCGACCTTCTTGCTGTGAGGCGACAGTGCTACCCAGAGTGCACCACTGTGCTGCCTAAATTAACAAAAAAATGTGAACCAAATCATTTTATCATTTATCATTTTATTTTATTTTTTGTTTTATTAATTTAAATAGAGCTACAGCAATCTACCACTACTCTGTTCTGTTCCCTGCCTGATGTGTGAAAAAAAACAATAAAAAGGCTGATTACAACAAAAAATACAACATAGACTGATGTTGAATAA
>CAIGQV010019088.1:8188452-8253081 GCA_903798115.1 Danio jaintianensis
AGTTGCTCAAATATTTTACAGTTCATTGGCTCTTTTTTTCTGATAACGCTTCGTGAATGTTTCTAATATGAAAATGGAACAAAACCCAGCTCAGGCTTGACAAGTCTGGTGTCATTATAGGGAAGTATTTGCGGTAAAAGCAACTGGAATGATCAGATGTCTGAACAGTGACTTAGATTCAATAGATGAACAATTCAACTGTCAAGTCAAGACAGGAAAGTCCAAGTCAAATTACAAACCTTTAACTTTAAGCTTCACAGAGAAACAAACCTAACTTAAACTAAATAAATGTATATAGTTACCATTCGGTATCACTATTTAGCTTGTTCTTGACCTGACTTCACCTAATAGATGGTATGTGTTGGTTCTCAACTGCTGTATATGAATATTAAATTCCTTATTTCTATAGTAATGCATATCCAATGTGATTTAATGAAGAGATTCTTTAAGGAATTATGCAAGTTTAGTCCCAATAATTGTATTAATATTATAGTATACTTAATATTACATTATATTAAACATATTTTTGTTGCTTGTTGAAATTAATATATTTAAAATGAGCTGAATCAACAATTCTTGATTTTGTTTTTGGGACAACTTAATTGTTTTATGTTGAATCTACTTAAATTTGTAAAAACATTTAAGTTTATTAACCAATTTGTGTTTGGACAACATGATGGAATTGTGTGGAACCCAACATTTTTTACAGTGTTGTTTACTCATTTAATATACATGAAATGGCTGCATTATTTTCCAAACAATCAAACATACCATTAAAAAAAATCTTGTTGAAGCCTTAAATTAAACAACTTTTCTGAGATCATTTGTCCATTATTTATGTAATGTTTTGATTGTTTGCTTTGGAATTTAAATATGTTTTTTTTCAGTCATGCTGAGACTGACAACAACACCATAAAATACATCAAAATTGCAGCATACATCCAGGGAACACACAGGAACACACAGATTCAAGCCTTTTTCAGCAAACTTCATCTCCAACTGTATTGGAATTGATGGAGTTTTGTAAGAAAAGTATCCCATATTTACAATTTGAGCTACTCTTCAGTGGATCGTCCTTCAACAGTGACATCTGTATTAAACTATACTGAATCAGTTTTAATCTAATTATATCTATCCCTATGGTCACAATCTCCAGCGATCTAATCCTTGCGGATCGCTGGAGAACTACACACACACCACATTAAAGAACTGCAACTCCCAGCATGCACCTCGCATACACCAGTTGCTGTTTTCCACTGATTGCAAACACACACAGCTGAAGCTATTCATGGACTGATTCAAGGACCATATAAACAGCACACACACACCCACATCTGAGTCTTGTTTATCTGTTTAGTGAACTTTGCGACGCCTTTTCCTTGCCTTGCCTGACCCTTGCTTTGTCTATTTGTTTACGTTGCTTGCCGCCAGGACTGACCATTCGCCTGTTCTTTGACCATGACTCTGGATTCTCTGTATGTATCTGTTTGACCCTGTTGACCGTTGCCTGCCTGACCATTCCTGTAATAAACCTGCATTTGGATCCTTAACTCAGTTGTCGGCGTCCGTCACATAACACCTACTCTGCTACCTGCCCGATAGAATGCTTTTGATTCTATTTTGTTTGTTTGTTCTTCTATGCAAAGCAGCTTTGACACAAACTACATTTATTCATATTCTTTTCGGCTTAGTCCCTTTATTAATCAGGGGTCACCTGATTAATACACAGCGGAATAAACCACATCAGAATGAACCGCCAACTGCATTTACACTCATACACTACGGCCAATTTAGCTTAATCAATTCACAGAGAGCACATGTCTTTGGACTGTGGGGGAAACCAGAGCACCTGGAGGAAACCCACGCGAACAAGGGGAGAACCAGCGACCTTTTTGCTGTGAGGCGATCATGCTACCATGCCACCATGACGCCGCAAACTACATTGTAAAAAGAGCTATATTTTTCCTGATAGAGTCAAAGAGTCATATTAGAAAGAATAGTGTAGCTAGTGTAGTTTGGCTCGACAAACACAATACAGTAAACTTTGAAAGCTTCATTCTCATGAATGGTTTTTAATAATATGCTAGTCATTGCTGTGCAACTTACATAGGCCAAACCAGAAACAAACTTCACGAGGGTGGCCTGTGCTCAATTCCTGGCTCCGTGGAGCTTGAATAGCATTTGCCATTGAACACCAGAATTGGCAGGTCTGTCACTGGTGCCCTGTACTTTAGTAGGTTCTCCCTGAGCACATAGACAGACGTGACATAGGCAGGTCTGTGGAAGCCGTGGGGAATGTTATGCTGCCTCTAACATTAGCTGTGTTTCCACCCACCTATTTTTATGTGCATTTTGGAATATTGCATAAAAAAAACCCTGGATGAAAACGGCAAGATGCGCATAAATTTAGAAAATTTGGAAAAACAACTGAGTAGGATAGATAAACTGCATAAACTGCGATGGAAACACATTTAGTGAATAAATTCCAGCATGCGCATAAAAAAAGTCTTGTGATTTTGCCTCAACAGATTATGTGATAACAAAAATGGTGGAAAGGTCATCACCAATAGCCTAGTGGTTAAGTGCGCCGACATATAGCACCGTGATGCGGGTCACGGCGACCCGAGTTCAATTCCCGGCTCAAGGTCCTTTGCCGATCCTTCCCCTACAAGTCAAGTCAAGTTTATTTATATAGCGCTTTTCACAATGTAGATTGTGTCAAAGCAGCTTAACATAGTTCTAGTAAAGTCCAGATTTCAGAGTTGAAGTTCAGTTTAGTTTAGTTCAGTGTGGTCTAAATTTCACTTCTGAAAGTTCAAACACTGTAGCGCAAATCCACCGAAGCACAGCTCCACAAGTCCCGATCTGAGCAAGCCAGTGGCGAGGAAAAAAAATTTCACCAATTGACGAAGTGAAGGGGGGAAAAAAACCTTGAGAGAAACTAGGCTCTGTTAGGCACGACCATTTTTCATCTGGCCAAACTTCCTGTTCAGAGCTGCAGTCTAGGCGCTGGAACAGTATCTCTGACCCCATTGCTCCCAATGCCTTCCTGTCTGTAGCCTCCACTGTCCTATTCCAATTAATGGTGAAACCTTTAAAAAATAATAAACCCCTGGTGAAAGGTGAAACCCCTAAAAAATAATAAAAATTTGAAAATGGTGGAAAATGAGAGGTATGTTTGGGCGAACGATGAAGTCTGAACATTTTTAAATGTTATATGTACGAGAAAGAAGTGACGACCCCCCTTGATGGAAAACATCTGCGGAACGTGCAAATCTTCCAAGAAGTGCGAGCGGAGATGATTTTAAAAGGATATGACAAACCGTGTTCTAAGACGCAAGTAAGTTATTATATACAAAAAAAGGACTTCTCCTAATGCAGCAACATCCATTTTTATTTTGATATTTGGCACCAGTTCATCAGGAAGTGACTGTTTTGTTCTCTTGGACTCGTTGGATGGAAACGGTGCTTTATTTTAGCCCTCATTAAACACACCTGATCAAATTAATTGAGTCCTTCTGGCTTGTTTGAAACCTGCAGGTAAGTGTGTTGAAGCAGGCTTGGAACTAAACTGTGCAGGGCAGCATCCAGGAAGTTTGACACCCCTGGTCTAGGAAAAGTATCCATGGAGGAACACACAGACTTCTACAGGCTAGACAATGGCTTACTTACTGTCATTAGGTATCAAGATGAAATCCTTGGACATATTGTCAGACCCTACGCTGGTGCAGCGGGTCTTTGGTTCCTCCGGGTGCATGCCAACTACTGGCTAATAATGGCAAGAGCATGTCGACAGTTCCTGGAAGATAAAGGAATTGATACCATTGAATGGCCCCAAGGCTAATCCAATACTGAACTAAATTCAATAGAACACTTCTGAGGCATTCGCTGCATCCGACGTCGCCTACTAGTGGAGTAGGTACTACATTTAAATTTACTACACAACCGTTAGAAAAGTATGTTCTATATAGTATGAATGTGAGCAGTATGAATGGAGTTCGGATGTACTACATCTGCCATTTGTCATTATCACGTGACCTACCCGCATCAGTTGCGTCGCTTTACTCTCATTAATGAATTCTCTCGCATGGCATAGTAGGCTATCCAGGTACTTCTCGCATACTGTTTTTCAAATACTATGAATTCGTACATACTACTCGGCTCACATACAAACTGTTTTAATGTACTATATAGTAGGGATGTATGCAATTTTGGACAGCAATTAATTTTTAGTTCATCTGACCATCGAGGAGCTCAGTGATGACCTGGTCCATAACTGGTATAAAAATACCCCAGGACAGTAGTTGTCTCATTGGGAGCATACCCTGATGTTGTCAGGCATGAATTAAAGCCATACAAACAACTGAGAGCCATTCTGAGTTGGTGCAATGAAATTACAGCAAAAATGCTAGGCTGGTGCATCAATTGATTTTCAGGGTGTCTTTGGCCTCTGTAGGTTTATAATTTCCAATCCCATCAAACAATGTGGCACCCTTTCATTCCTAACACATTAGCCAGTCAATATTACTATAAATGCCCAGCATAATATTTTTTCCCAATTAAGATCGGATATGCTGTCAAGGTGTTCCTTTAATTTTTTTTGAGAAGTATATTGTTAACTTTTGTTTTTCATCAGCTGTTTTAAAAGGACACCTGGCATTTACTGTTCTTTTTGTTTTAGGTATAATAATATATAAATAGTATATAATAATAATATATTAGTAATAATAATATAGTATACTAATATTCATTCATTCATTTTCTTTTCGGCTTAGTCCCTTTATTAATCTGGGGTCGCCACAGCGGAATTAACCGCCAACTTATCCAGCATATGTTTTACGCAGCGGATGCCCTTCCAGCTGCAACCCAACACTGGGAAAGTATAATATGATGATAATAATAATATAGTACAATAACACAAAATGTTATGAAATATTCACACATCACGTGATCAAAATACTGTGAAAATATGTCCGGACACTGCATCTGGAACACAGCATAAAATCATACAAACTTTTAAGTAGTCGGCGCAATAGCCTATTGGTTAGCGCGCCCGACATATGGTGCAGTAGCACTTCAGGGTGTCCCAAGTTCGAATCACAGCTCAAGGACAATTCCCAACCCTACCCCTCTCCCACTTCATTTCCTGTCTGATTACTGTCCTATCTAAAAAAGGCCAAAAATAAATCTTAAAAAACAACAACAAAAAAAACACTTATGTAAATAGTGCCATTTTTAAGATCTAATGACCTGTTGGTGGTGCTATTTTGCATTGCCCACCAAATCATGTCTCTGATGAAGTGTGTCAAGTACTGTAGCAGCAGCTGTGATGGTGGCTATGAAGCACAGTGCAGACCCAGAAGAGAAGTTATAGCAATTTCATTATAGCAGACATGCAGTTTGTCAAATGTTTTTTATTCTTAGATACATAATAAAATGGTTTAATTTGATCAAACTATAACTGAGACAGTCTCATTTAATTCATAGTATAACTTTTGAACACAGATAAATATCAGTAATTTTCTCAGTCAATTCAGTGCAGCCAAACGTTCAAAGATCATTTGATCCCATTTTCACAAAAATTGGATAAACCTTTAAGAAGGTGCATGGGATGAGAATGATTGGTGTTTGTAAACTTAAAGGCAGTTCTTATGTATTAGTAATGCTATGGAATGGAAATACATAATTTGAGACAAACATTATTTATTTTCCATGCTATATGACAATAAATGTACTGTATGTACGTATAAATGTAAATGTAATCCAAATCAAAGTATTGGAAGCACTTTGATTTTGTTTAATAACTTCTATACTATCTTTTGCTTTTTCAGAGCAAAATAATGGAAAATATTATTACAGTAATGAAAATTATTCATTCAGTTTTGAGACATATTTTAGGTATCAGTGAGAAGGAAACTACACATTTTTCATAATATTAATAACTATTTTATTTTTCATTTTTATTTTTACCTATTCAGTAATTTAAAAGATAATTTCATAATCCTGTTTGCCAAATAAGCCAAAGCCAAAAAGGAAAAGATCTAGAAGTGTTTGGGTTCAAGTGGAGGTGGCAGGGGTGGGATGGGTGTCACATCAGGGCCACCAGTCACAGGATTGAGAAATTATAAATATCATATTTTATCGGTATACTATAATAATATTTTCCATTATTGAGCAACTGCCCGGTGGGAGATCTGTCTTGCTTACGTCTAAATCTAGTAAGTCCTTCAATAAAACATTGCTAAAACAACCTGAGTAGATCTTCATTTACAGTAGACTAATTTACAGATTAAAATATTTTACTAAAATATTTTCATTGACTCTTTTTTTCTGATAATGCTTTGTGAAAGTTTCTCATATGAGAATGGAACAAAACCCAGTTCAGGTTTGACAAGTTTGATGTCGTTATAAGGAAGTATTTGCGGTAAAAGCAACTGGAATGATCAGATGTCAGAACACAGACACAGTCTCATTTAATTTATATTAGCATAACTTTTGAACACAGATGAATATCAGTAATTTGCTCAGTCAATTCAGTCCAGCCAAACGTTCAAAGATCATCTGATCCCATTTTCATAAGAACTGGATAAACCTTTAAGAACTAGAGAGAAAATGCAATGCTGTACTTCTTGCAATGCTGTATTGAATTTTGCTTGGGCCCGAATAAAACTCAAAGATAGTTACAAAAGGGTTCTCCAACAAAAACATTTTAAGCATCAGGTTTTCACTTTTTATTATAGAAGTTTCACCTTACTCATTGCCACTCCCAAAATTGGAAACTCCCATGTCCAACCCATGAAGAATGATTGGTTCAGATCCTCTATAAATAACCAAGACCTCCACACCATCAGAAAAAAAAAAGACAATGCTAAACAAAATAGGTCAAAAAAATGGTAAGTCTCTATTTTTTCAACTTCAAATAGGTATCTGGGGATCATTTACAATTGGTATTTGTAATCTTAAAGGCAGTTCTTATGTATTAGTAATGTATACCAGATGACAAATATATTTTGACAAATATATTTTCCATGTTTTATGCCAATGTATAAATGTAAACGTAATCTAAATTAAAGTATTGGAAGCACTTTAATTTTGTTCAATAACTCCTATACTATCTTTTGCTTTTTCAGCCCAATCAATTATGGAAAATTTTATTAAAGTATTGAAAATTATTACTTCAATTTTGACACCTATATTAGGTATTAGTGAGAATATAGTTACCATCATGAAATTCCTTCAAATAAAAGGAAATTTTTCTTTTTTTATAATACTACTAATTTTTATTTTTATTTTATTTTTTACCAATTCAGTAATTTAAAAGATAATTTCATAATCCTGTTTGCCAAATAAGCCAAATTGAGTTGATTAAAAGTGTTTGGGTTCAAGTGGAGGTGGCAGGGGTGGGATGGGTGTCATCAGGGCCACCAGGCACAGGATTGAGAAATTATTCATTCATTCATTCATTCATTTTCTTTTCGGCTTAGTCCCTTTATTAATCTGGGGTCGCCACAGCGGAATGAACCGCCAACTTATCCAGCATATGTTTTACGCAGCGGATGCTCATATTTTATTGGTATACTATAATAATATTTTCCATTATTGAGCAACTGCCCGGAGGGAGATCTGTCTTGCCCACGTCTAAATCTAGTAAGTCCTTCAATAAAACATTGCTAAAACAACCTGAGTTGATGTTTATTTAGACTAATTTACAGCTGAATTTGATCACACAAAGCTATAATTAACTAATAGTCACATTCCACATGTAATTCCCAGGTGTCTTATGTTGGTCTGGAATAATTAGAAGCTTCAATTAGGTGTTGGAGGAATGGAATTGAAAGCTTTGGTAAGAACCTTCACCATTATGTACTACTATTTGTATGTTTAAATACGGGGTTTTAAGTATGTATAGGGTTTTAAACGAGTTTTTAATGTGATTTATGTGATGACATTGAATGTATTTGTGTTTGCCTGTTTTTTCTGTGATATTTGTAATGTGAACGCTGATGTGGTTGTGTGGTGAAGCCAAAGATAAATTTCCACTTGTGGACAATAAAGTAAGTAACAAAGTAACAACATTTAGAACAGAAATAGCCAATAGCCTTGTGCCAACATATAGCACTGAGGTGTTCGATTCCCAGCTCAAGGTCCTTTGCCAATCCTTCCCCTTTCTCTGCTCCCCACACTTTCCTGTCTATACTCTCCACTGTCCCATCTAATAAAATTATTGAAAAAAAATTTAACAAAAAAAAAGCAAAAAAAACAGAAAAGCTTTAATTCACAATTCATTTTGTGGTCTTCAAATAGCTTGTCCAGAATCAGGAATTTTGTGCAATGATGCGATGTAAATTGAAAAAAACTATTGAAATAATAATGGACCCAAAAAGAGTGGGTGATTATAGTCTGATTGAATCTTGATTGAATGCCGACTTGGAAAGCTTCCATGCCTCCAAATTATCACCTCCCAAGATTCTAACAAAAGTTATATTTTTTTTACAGAAACAGACTGTTTGGAGTAAGTCAGAACATTATATGTTGTTGTTGTTTTGGAAAGCTTATTTAACTACGCCATGCAGGCTTGATATGGGAATCTGTCAGTCAAATTAAAATAGCAAAGAAAGTCATGGGTGTAAAAGAGTACACATCACTTCAGTCCATTTTTGAGTTGCTGATTTTTACAATTACACGGGCAATAACAAGTGATTCAAGTTCATTTACAATGCATGAACTACTGCCTAGAGTTCCTTTATACAGAGGATATTTAAATTTATTCTATTTATTTATATTTATTACACCCATGACTACAGACATACCTGTATCTTTTGTCATTTTAAGTAGCAGATTGTTATGATGGTACTTTTAAAATGTTTCTGTTGTTGTTGTTGCTGTTATTGTTGTCTATCATTGTATGTGTCTGCTTTTTTGTATCCTGCATCTTGACTCCAAGACAAATGTCCTGTAAAGCACAATAAAGTATAACTCTCAAACTCGAACTCATGAAAGGTTCTTTATAGAACCATCAATGCCAGTAAAGATCCTTTACTTTTATGTAAAAAGACATAAACCTTGTCTAAATCTCTCTATCAAATTTTCTCTCTCTCTCTCTCTCTTGCACTAAACAACTAGAAACCTCTCCAGACTGCATATACGTCACTTCTGGGTCAAGTACCAAGTCCAAGACCTCCACTGGTTCGATGGCCAGATCCGACTCAGTGGAGTGCTACACAAGCAATGAGAAAAAATACCCTGCTCATTGCAGCTGGCCACAAAATCTGTGTCTTACAATGCAGAATGGTAGGCACTTCATTTAAACTTGCATATAAAAATTATGTGACATTACTAAAAGAGTTAAGATACTCAATTTGAAATACATATTTGACTCGAACCATTTATATAATGTTGTGTTAAACAGATTTCAAAAATGAATATTTTCTATTTGAATCTAGTCTGAGTGAGTTTGTAAAAATGAACAGAAACTTTGCAAAGATTAAGTCTAAAGTAAATTTAAGTTTATATTAACAGAATCAAAATAGCAATACAATAACTATTAAAATCTAAGTTAAGATTTTTCTCCCTTTCCAGGAACATGGAACCCCCTGGTCACTGTCCATTGGCTGATGGGAAGTCAAGACACAACGTACCAGATTTATTCTCATTTAGTTGAGGAAAAAAAAAAAAATGGTGTTAAATCATTTGTCATCCAATAAATGATGAACATGCCAATGTGTTTGTGCTCATTTTAACAGAGAACATCTTTGACAATAAATGCAATAAAAACATTTCATACCTTATGCAGTCTTCAGAAAAAAATATAATCTCCAAAAGTAAATAAGGTTATCACGTTTGCACGTTGAGAAGCTAGATTTCAAAACTAATTTAATTTATACACTCTCATAATAAGGGAGTTTTACAGATAAATAAATAACCTTTCAGTGATAATACAGTATTTCTGAAAAAGTACCATTAGTGTGAAAGAATTCCAATAATATAAAGAACCTTCATCCACCATAAAGAAACTTTTGTGGAAACTTCATAGGTACAGTATATGCTACGTAAAATTACTAATTATAAATTTACAGCACGAAACTTTAAGGTAGAAACACCCCTTAAATTGAACTTAAAATGAATGTATTTTTAATTAAAAACAAATTTATATATGTTGATTATTGACATCTATGCTGCACATTTATATTCCTCATTTTATATACCCACATATGCTCTTAAAAACCTTTATTATTAACCATGATGGCAATCCAGCAGATGGAGACAAATACCCTTTTCATTTATAAGACATTGCGTGATGTTTCTGCTAACTGTCCACAGGACGGAGACAAATGCACACTGAATAAAACTAAATTAAAGATTAAATCAGAGTTTTATCAGGATACGAGGGGAGTTTTTGTCATGGTTCTAGTCCAAATGTCTAAAAGTTCTTAAATCAAGAAGAATTTTCTAATACAAAATAATGCTTTATTTTTAGAAATAAGTCAAACTTAACTTATTTCAAACCAAAAACATGATTAATTTACTGGTCACACTTTACAATAAGGTTTCATTAGTTAATGTATTTACTAAGATGAGCAAAGAATGAACAATACTTGTACAGCATTCATTAATCATAGTTCAACATTTGCTGATGCATTATTAACATCCAAATTCATGCTTGTTAACATTAGTTAATAGACTGAGTTACCATGAACTAACAATGAACAACTGTATTTTCATTAACTAACATTAACAAATATGAATAAATACTGTAACAAATGTATTGTTCATTGTGCATTAACGAATATAATAACCTTATTGTAATGTGTTACCATTTTTATTACCCCACTGGCAGATTATTTAGGTTGTCTTAATGAAACCTATCACTTAAGTTTGACTTATCTTCTGTAAAGTAGATACTGTATCTTCTGTTTTACATGCCTAGAAAATGCTTCTTGATTTAAGATTTTAAGATATTTGGACTAGAAACAAGACGAAACTTCTAAGAAACAATTTAATTGCAGTGTGAAAGTTAAAACCTAAAACTTTTATACAACATGGAGATGAATTGATGGAATTCGAAAAATAAATTCACATCATTATGAACACTTTCTGTTTGTTTTTAGACCCAGAATCAATATTCCAGTCTTGGCTTAATTTTAATAAAACTATGTTTACAACTCATAGTTATCTACATGCTGTTTATAGACATACATGTCAGACCAAATATTTCCTCTCAACAGAATAAACAACTTTATGCTCAATAAAAGTCATACAAATGTATTAATGGGTAGACTAGCATTAACAGATTCATAAAATCTGATGTGTTGATACTCATTCAAGGATCAAGGTGTGTGAGTCGCTGCTGCCACAGATGTAAGTGGATATGAGAATCTTAAAGGCCTTCTGAAAGCGAGGATAGAAGAAACCGTAGATCAATGGGTTACAGGTGGAGTTAAAGTATCCGAACCAAACCAAAGCATCAAAAACATGAACAGGAGTCGAGAAATTGAGGAAAGGATCAACAGCAGTGGCGGTAAAAAAAGGCAGCCAGCAGAGATAAAAAACACCCATGACAATGGCCAGAGTTTTAGCTGCTTTTCCTTCTCTCTGAGCAGAGCTTTGGTTCTTCAAACCTCCAGTCACTCTTTCTGACATAACCCTTGCATGTTTTCGTGCAACATGGAAGATTTTCATATACAGAGAGCTCATGATTGTACCAGGAAGAAAAAATGTGAGAAGTGAACATATAAGACCCCATTGCTTGTTAAAAAACAGAACACAACTTCCCACACAGTAAACCTGCATGATAAATGACTCCAAACCAATTCTGTTTACCCCTGAAAACACAACAGAAAAGCTGTACGCAAATGAAAACAGCCATGTGAAGACAGTAAATACAATAACTGTGTTGTTTGTGACCCTCATTCTGTATCTGAGAGGGTCACAAATGGCCCAGTACCTGTCCACAGATACTAAACTGAGATGTATTAAAGAAGAAATGCTGAAAGTCATGTCCAAACTCGAATGAACTTTACACACAACATCTCCCAGATACCAGCAGCCTTCAACAGATCGCACCATGCTGTACGGCATGACTAAAGAGCCCAGCAGACAATCACTGGCAGCCAGAGAGCGAATGATCAGATGAGTTGGAGACTGAAGCTGTTTGAAGTGAGAGATGGAGATGATGATCAGCAGGTTCCCAAAAACTGTGGTGAGGATCATCAGCACCATGAAAGCATACATGGTCACTGTGAGTGCAGGGAGACGCTGAGTTCTGGGACAGGAGTCTGGCAGGAGTGGATAACATAGAAACACATTCTCAGAGTAAATATCAGTGTCATTTGAGGTCATTATTAACTGATATGCACGATCGAAATACAATATTTCCTTTGCGAATGTAAAAAATAAACGCACACAGATATTGCAGAAGCTCTGAAAGGAATCAACCACATTCAGATAGAGACCGAAATACAAAAAAATAATCATATATACAGTTCACGCATGTATGGAACTACATACACGAACTCAGCAGCTCAGGTCAAGCTTTATATCAGGTTCCAAAACAGGTAACGCCCTTATTCATGAATATATTTGAATATGCTAAAAATGGAAAAGCAACTGTATTCTCAGAAATAAAGATACGAGAGTTGTCGCTGGGGTAAAACCTTTCCTAAAAGTACGCATTTGTCCCTAAATGGTCCATATTTGTACCTCAAAGTTATATAATAGGGTACATATCTATGTTTTTTAGGTACTAATATTGTATGAACTAGGGCTGCATGATATTGGAAAAATCTAACATTGCGATATTTTTTTATTTTGCCATACATATTGCAATATGAATACAATTTCACCAGATGACTCAATATCTCTATTTGGAAAGAATTTATAATGTTAGATCGATTAGAATGATTCTGCAGTGGAAGTCCCCTGACACATTTTCATTGTGGTCGGTGCTATTTGCAGTGCGTTTCTGTATTTGCATGTGTTGTGAGTATTTTCATGCATAATAATCTATAAATACAATCAAGAAAAAGATTTCTCGTTTCCCGAGTCTAACAGTATTCAAGTACAGTAACTGAATGATAAAAATAAAAATTAAATAAAATTTATCGTTGTTAAAGTTACAAATGGTACAATTTATTATGTCTGAATGCTTTTAAGGTCATTATACAAATCACAGGCATCAAAAACACATGCAAATGACGAATTCTAATCCAGACTCAACATTGCATATGCTTACGATGTGACTATTGCGAATGATCACATTGCGATATCAATGCTGAAACGTTATATTGTGCAGCCCTAGTATGAACCATTGTGGTACCACTAGGGACAATTTAGGTAGCTTTTGAGAAGAGATTCAAATGTTATCAGTCGATTGAATGGGCGTTATCAGTGGTTTATCAGCTGATAGATATGGGCCACTAGGGGCCTACTGCGCCTACTGGTAGGCTCAGAAGGCTGTTATCAACCATGCACATGGTTAATCTGCTGTTCTCGCGTAAATCCAGCAGAGGCCGCTCCGATTGACCTGCCCTCCTCCTTCCCTAAACCCAACGGTCATTATTTTTTCAAAAGCTCCGATAAACCTGCCCTCCCCTCCTTCCCTAAACCCAACCGTCTGTTTTTAAAAAAGCAATAAAAACTAATAATTAAGTTTTGTCTTAGCTGCTTTCTGAAACCGTTTTTCGCTAGACTCAAACCCAGTCATCGCTGTCAACTCCGCACCACGTTTCAAGTCTGCCAACGTACACGGTGAGCCACTGGAGAAACTGATAGCAGCTGAAAATCCATTCATATGGAGGTAAGCGTGTATATCGCCACGCAGCATTTGTTTTAAAGACAAAATGCAGAATGAGCCTATGCTGATTATTTATTAAATTATATTATTTCCCATTAATTGTATTTTATTAACGTCTACTCCTACCCCAACCCTAAACCCAGCCGTCACAGTAATGTAAAATTTCCCATTAATTCTATTTTATTAACGTCTACCCCTACCCCAACCGTCACAGTAACGTAAAATTTCCCATTAATTCTATTTTATTAACGTCTACCCCAACCCCAACCCTAATCCCAACCGTCACAGTAATGTAAAAACACATCTGGATCTGAACTGTTCTCTATTAGTATAGCTGATAAAGTATATGGATGGTTAATAACAGCCTTCTAAGCCTACCAGTAGGCGCAGTAGGCCCCTACTGGCCCATATCTATCAGCTGATAAACCACTGATAACGGCCATTCAATCGACTGATAACATTCGAAGTGGGTGAAATATGGCTGTTGGATTTTTGGATTTTTTTTGGTTAATTGTCTTTTAAACTATGGTCTATTCAATATCGATCCTCAAAAGCCATGAATCAATCTTTTAAAAATGTATTTCTTATATTATTGAATGTCTCTGATTAACATGGACCTTATAATTATTTGTCTTCTCCGCTAGACGTCACACTCTTCCTTACCTTGCTCAATATTACAAGACTTTAATATGGCGAATGCAGGTTTATTGGACCATTAACCAAAAAGTTGTATCGGCATGAAAGCATTTCCGATTTTGTAAGCACGACTCTGTTTGTTTAACTGTTCCATTCGGTGCCAATCTGGGCCAGTCAGATAACAGATAACGGTTTCATTTTCCACAGTGGTGCTGATAATGGAGCTCATGAATATAATACAAATGCATCAGGCGTTGCCTTGGTAGCGCAGGTGTAATGTAAACAGCAATATAATCAGGTATTTTTGTTTGTTTGTTTGACAATATTTTTACTGATATTTACTTTGTTAAATAACAGAAATAATAAATAGTAACGGGCGGCACGGTGGCTCAGTGGTTAGCACTGTCACCTCACAGCAAGAAGGTTGCTGGTTCGAGTTCCGGCTGGACCAGTTGGCATTTCTGACTGAAGTTTTTGCATGTTCACCTAGTGTTGGCGTGGGTTTCCTCCGGGTGCTTCGGTTTCCCCCACAGTCCAAGACATGCGCTATAGGTGAATTGAATAAACTTAATTGGCCGTAGTGTATGAGTGTGTGTGTGAATGAGTGTGTATGGATGTTTCCCAGTACTGGGTTGTGGCTGGAAGTGCATTCGCTGCGTAAAACATATGCTTGAATGGTTGGCGGTTCATTCCGCTGTGGCAACCCCTGAAATGTATACTTGGAACCATACTTGACTGTTCTTAGAACCGTATGGTACCATAATGAAAAAGCTGACAAGAACTAAGCATGTGTGATTTGCCATGCTGAGGTCATATATTGCAGATATGGTTACATTTTATCTTAAAAGTCCCATGAAGTGCTTTGAAATCTGAATTTTTTTATTCGATGCGTGACGTAATCTCAACTGAAAAGTGAAGAGAGGGCGGGACATAGAGTAGCTCCTCCCCTTTAAAAAAAACTGCCAATAGCGGTTTTTATCACGGCTCTGCCAGTGAGAGTGGTTGAGCTCAAGTGCATCAAATGAAAAGTAAATGAGAAGCGTCTTGAAGACGGGCGGGGCATGTCAGATACTAGAGAGCATTTGATTGGTCAGAAGATTTGATGAGAAACTGAAATATGAGAGAAGAGAAAAGAATTGTTGATCGATTTAGGCGGAAGTGACCAACTGCAAGCTTTGGATGTTTATATCAGTTTTATATTTTCTAAATGTGAAATTTGTCACTGTTTTTGGAGCACACTAGCTTGTAGATATTCTTAAAACGAACAATACTGATACTAACATCTAAAAATGTTTATTTTAATTTCACGGGATATCAAATTTAAAATAGCCTAATTCTGTTTAACCAAGATGTGACTTTTCTGATGTGCACAATTTTCAGTTGTTATTCTAAAGAAATCTGACCAGTCTTTTAAGCTATACAGTCCCTCCCCTGTCGTCCAAAGCCACACCTCCTGAAATCACGAACGCGCACCGTAAAGATGACAGCAGACAACCCACTAGATCATGTCATTCGCCAGTTAGACAACTTTATAGTACTTTATAATACTACAATTCCCAACGAAAAACTGTATTATTTCTAGCACGTTTTCAGTTGTGTAGCAAGCAAAAGTTGTCAATGTTTTTCTAAAAGTAATACTTCAGCCATGGTGTTGTCCTTTCTCCAGCATGCAAAAGTAACTCCAATATTGATTCAGGATTTTAAAAAGTTTTGACTCAGCATTTGTTTTTACCACTGTCACTCTCTTTCTCTCTCTCATGTGCACACGCAAACGGCGGATCTGCGTGAACGGCTGCGCAGATGTACAAATCTACATTTGTTGACAGACAGTTTGAGCTACTTATCAGAATTATGGGAATTGTCGACCCAAATAAATTTTAACTGGATGAACATTTTTTAGTCTTATGGCTTACCCAGAACATAAAAATACACAAATACATTTAGATCATTATTCATTACTATTGGAATGTGAAGAGACTTTCAACCAGCACAACAAAAAATGTTTCTGAAGACAATCACCTACTGCACCTTTAACATGAATGTGTGGTTCTTATATATTTTTTTTATTATTATTATTTACCATTTGTAAACTGATGTTCACTCTATTCAGTTTTACAAATGCCAATACTGTTTGAATTAAATCTGTATTCATAGAATTGAGAATCGAATCAAGAATCGGAAGCTTGTGAACTGAAATGAATCAGGGCATCTGAATGAACACCCAGCCCTAGTCTCATACATTCTACATACACTCTAAATGCATTTCTGAATGTTATGGTTTCAAACACATGGACACATTGCATGTATTCTGTCAGTGCTATGCATGAGCTTGGTTTGCGGCCCCAACTGCTAACCACATGTAGCTTGTTAGCCAGGGTTCAAAGTGCATAATAAGCATTAACATATCGTCACACCTAGATTTTTGCCCTTTAGGTTACACAGGTTGTCAACTCTGCATGTAAACGTATCAACCTGCTTTTTTTCTGCTTATTATAGGTGCATATATTAATAGAATGTGTTCAAATCAATCTTGACCGACTCAAAACTCACTTTATTATATCTTATATCTTAATTGAGTTCATCAATGGTTATATTTGACATAGGCCTATATATCTACTGAACTCCAGCCAAAGTAATAATGGCGATTTTGGTGCAAAACGGCCTTTATACGAATGTACATTGCATTTTTAGAGAAAAAAAGTAAAGATGTGTAATGAAAATGACACCAACAATGATAAGACTTTTAAAATGTGGTTTTTACTTAGTTTTAAAACAAAGTCTTATGTCATGGTATGGCATACCAAATAAATATGCAGTCTATGTGAATGATTGTATGAAATGACTGAAACTCATGTTCACATATAAAACTGTACATTGATCATTTGCAGCAATCAATTACAACGTTAAATCTTTCACAAATATCACTCAAATACTACATACACCTCCGTTATGATGCAATGTTTGTGTTTAGTCTACAACACTACTCAGGAGACTTATTATTATTTCACACTTTTAATGACTGTGTGACTCAACAGGCTCACACTGTTAAATGTCACTCATCCAGGTTTGTTATGAAACAGATCCCAGAGTGATTTGCGGTCACATCTCACATCAAATGTGGACATAGACACAAACATGACATGCTATGACTAGTATTTAACTTATAAGACTTAGAATTGTTTTACATGACAAACATGGATTACAAATGATACCTCAGATATTTAGTACACTGTTAAAAATATGTTAATCAACAGTTTCTGTGTTTTGTGATTCACAAGGGTTTTCCGTTTATTTATGGTTGTGAATTGCATTATGGGATGTTGATCTCTGCTCTGGCAACTTTTGATGTTGAACGTTCAACTCTACAGTTTAACAAAGTGTCTTAGTGGTTTGAAATAATATAATGTATAAGAAATAATATATAGAGAAATAAGTCAGTAAAATAACAGAAAATGTACTGGCAGTTTATCGCAAGGTTTTTGTAGCATAATATACAACACCAACCCACACAATATATCACTTTAAACTATTAAAAATGTTCATAAAAGTCACTTTTTCTAACTTTTAAATGGTAAAAGTTGATCAAAGAAAGATCAAGGTCCTATAATGCAATTCAAATGCATAAATAAACGGGGAAAAAATAAAAACATGAATCACAAAATACAGAAAACTGCTAATTTACTGATATATATATTTTTTACAGTTAGTAACAAAAACAGTGACATCAGGTGGGGACAAAAAGGAGATACTTGCAGAAATTATTTGAATATCCAGAAAACACTTTTATATTTTAAATCTATTCTAGAAAATATGATCCAGGTATTGGTATTATTCATTGACTTATATAAGTTTGGAGGCATCTTCAACGTGCTTATGATGGATTGCGATAAATATTTTAAAGGGCAAAACATTTTACCTCATATATATCTTTTACAATTAATCATTTTATTATCATTAAACCTGAACATGCAAAATGTATGATATATTGCATACATGAATCAGCAATAGTGATATGATTTTATATTCATTCAAATGTCAAGGTGTGTGAGTCGCTGCTGCCACAGATGTAAGTGGATATGAGAATCTTAAAGGCCTTCTGAAAGCGAGGATAGAAGAAACCGTAGATCAATGGGTTACAGGTGGAGTTAAAGTATCCGAACCAAACCAAAGCATCAAAAGCATCACTAGGAGTCGAGAAGTTAAGGAAAGGATCAACAGCGGTGGCTGTAAAAAAAGGCAGCCAGCAGAGATAGAAAACACCCATGACAATGGCCAGAGTTTTAGCTGCTTTTCTCTCTCTGTGTGAAGAGGTTTGGATATGACTGCCTACAGTAGCAGCAGCAGACACTTTCTCAGACAAAACTTTTGCATGCCTTTTCACAACATTGAAGATGCTCATGTACAGAGAGCTCATAATAGTTCCTGGAATTAGAAATACAAAAAGTGCACAAATTAATCCCCATTCTTTGTTAAAAAACAGAACACATCCACCAAAACAAGAAATCTGCAATATGAGTTCCTCCAAACCTACATTGTTTACACCTGTAAACACAACAGAAAAGCTGTACACAAATGAAAACAGCCAAGTGAAGGTAATAAACCCAGCCACAGTGGTGTTTGTGACTCTCATTTTGTACCTTAAAGGATCAGAAATTGCCCAAAACCTGTCGATAGCTATTAAACTGAGGTGCAATATGGAGGAGATGCTGAAAGTCATGTCTAAACTCGAATGAACTTTACACACAACAGTTCCCAGGTACCAGCAGCCTTCAACAGATCGCACCATGCTGTACGGCATGACAAAAGAGCCCAGCAAACAATCACAAGCTGCAAGAGACTGAACGATCAGATGAGTTGGAGACTGAAGCTGTTTGAAGTGAGAGATGGAGATGATGACCAACAGGTTTCCAAAAACTGTGGTGAGGATCATCAGGACCATAAAAGCATACATCGCCACTTTAAGTGCAGGGAGACGCTGAGTTCTGGGACAGGAGTCCGGCAGGAGTGGATAACAGAGAAGCACATTCTCAGAGTAAATAAGAGTGTCATTTAAAATCATCACGTCAACCCCAGACAATGCAGGATTAAAGCACAATATCTGCTGTGTAAATAAAAAAAGCCACTCAAATATTGAACAAATTGCAACCAGAATTACTTTGTAAATAATCGTATGGTAAACACAAATATCCAAAGAAATATAAATATAAATACAGTACATGCCCACTCAATTTAATAGTTAAATGGACTCAGAGCAACTCAGTCTTGTCCATATATACTCTCAGATTGGAGGTAACCTCCTTATACCTGTCAATGTAACCCATAGTCACAAAACACAGTATGAACTCAGGAGATTAAATGGGAGGAAAAAAAACTACTTCCCCCATGCTTTAATAGTGATTGACAAGGTTGCTCACTGAAGCAACTGAAATAAATTAATAATGAAAACAAGAAAATGGTTAATAAATACATATTTTAATGGTTTATGTGAACGTACAACATGCTCTACACATGCTCCTACTGTATATGGAAGGAAAGCTTTATAGCAGTAAGCACATTTTAGTGAGAATGCAAATGAATTGAAATATATCTTACAAAGAATTTTATCCTGGTATATTTTAAGTTCTTTTCCGTTCTTCTTTAAGGCAAAAAGAAGTTTGAAAAGGCTGAGTGATGGTATACTGTTTTTGAACACTCTGACACCCCTGCACTGCAGTAGGTGGAGTTGTAAATGTGTCACTCTTCAGCTCACGTGTATCCCTAAACACAGCAATGGCGGAAGAGATGTGTTATGTTTCATAAACATCTGGCAAACAGACTTCTCCACGAGAAGTATTACATCTTTACATTGTGCTCTATTTGCCGCGGACAGACACCAAATGGTACCACCGGTATACGCAAACTCAAAAGATAGATAAGGCTTCTCGTTATTTGGTGTTTGACGCCTTCTAAGTCTTTATAATCTCTCCACGAGTAATTGTTCAGGTGCGGATACATCTGTAACAGCTCTGCTACTCGACTCTCCAGTGTATTAATGTGGCTAGTGTTGTTGTTTTGTATGCTATTCTTTTGTCTGACCCCCATGGAATGAGAAATGAATCGGGGGATGAAAACACACAAAGAAGGCGGAGTTACAGAACACACCCACTGATTGCATAACCGTGATGGACCAATAGCTCAAAGGTGTATAGGAGGCAAAACGTTTCAAACCACCAAAACGAACTTCAAAAGAACTTCGTTTCAGCCTGGTTTTGTTCAAAATGATGTAATTTCAGGTAGTTCTTCGTTTTCGTTTGAAGTATACAGGGGCCAATAGTGTTACGCTCAGAAAATTTGCATTAGCTCAAATATCATCCCTGCTTCTGCCATGTTCTTTTCAACACCCATCTGCATAAAAAAGTGCTGTTAAAAACTAATGCTGCTAAATTTATATCAAATTTTGTTACGACCCGACCAGACTAAACATATTTTGAAAGTGTATTTTTATTTAGTTTAAAAATTACTTCTTGGACTTATGTTTTATTTAATTTGTTCGTTCTGAACGTCATAAAGGCATGGTAAATGGGATGGCAGAAGTGGGTCAGACATAATTTTTTACCACTTTGAACATTTTTGTTTAAAGATTCTTTTTTTTTGGAACAAATTTAGTTTGATGTAATTTGTATCTTAATTTTGATGCATTTGTGGAATGATGTGCATTAAAAACAAAGCCCACTACCATGCTTCTGTGGTCAGATCAAAAGACCACAACAAACAGTTTCATATCTTTGCAATGAGAAGCATCAGAACATGTTTACATTGTGTTCAATTTGCTGCCAGACAGACACCGAATGGCACCGCTGGTGTATATATTCTGATAGAAAACATGTGGCGCGATGAACTGGGATTCTTGTTTGGTATTTGACCCCCTTCGAGCCTTTACAATGTATCTGCGAGTGGTCGTACAGGTGCAGATACATCTGTACCAGCTTTTCTACTCGACTCTCCAGTGTATAAGAAAATCATTTTAAATAGGCATAGTGTTGTTGTTTTGGATCTTGTTCTCCTGTCTGACCCCCGTGGAATGAGAAACTAATTGGGGGAAGAAATAAAGCCGTGGTTACACTGCATTTTTTCGCCCCATAGACTTTGACCATTCATACACTTGCGAATGTGGCAGACTGGAAATGCAAGCTCGTGTGACAAGTTTTGCATGTCGTTGCATTCGAAAGTTGAAGCTTGGTGAACTCTGACCTGCAAAATCGCATCACATGATTGCATGGAACTAATAGAAGATGAAAACATGACCTCTCTATGCAGAAATTTAAAATGTGCAGCAATCACTCACTTTTTTTTTTACATCAAGATGTTCGATCCTGCCACTTTTCGCAGTGCCGTACAACAGAATTTCACATGCTCAAACTCTAGTGTGACCGCAGCATTAACACATCACAGAAGGTGAAGATTCAGAACACACCAACCAATTGCATAATTGTCCCAGACCAATAGTAGCACAATTGTATTAAGAAGCCCAAACAAACTCCCCCAACTGTTCGCTTTGGTGAGCTATTTCAAACTGCCATAATGAACTCAAAAAGAACTTTGTTTCGAACGGGTTTTGTTTGAATTGATGTCATTTCAGTCTTCCCCGAGGCCTCCTCCCGGCGGGACATGCCTGGAACACCTCCCTAGGTAGGCGTCCAGGAGGCATCCGAAACAGATGCCCGAGCCACCTCAGCTGACTTCTCTCGATGTGGAGGAGCAGCGGCTCTACTCCGAGCTCCTCCCGGGTGACAGAGCTCCTCACCCTATCTATAAGGGTGTGCCCTGCCACCCTTCGAAGGAAACTCATTTTGGCCGCTTGTATCCGAGATCTTGTCCTTTCGGTCATGACCCAAAGCTCATGACCATAGGTGAGAGTAGGAACATAGATTGACCGGTAAATCGAGAGCTTTGCCTTTCGGCTCAGCTCCTTCTTTATCACAACGGACCGGTACATAGACCACATTACTACTGCCACTGCACCAATCCACACTGGAGAGTTCCTCTGAGGCCCCCAACACCCGACTAAGCAGAGGAGCCGGGTGCTTAGCCCATTATGTTGTCTGGTATGCCCACTTGGTCAACCCATATTTTTGGGAATCGGTGTCAGCTATGCGTGATCCCTGCTTGGTGAACCCATATGCATCAGTCAGCCACGGTGAAGTTCCCCCTTCTCAGGTGGACCAGTGCCTTCCCTACCCACTAACCATCTTATCATATGTAGTGCTGGGGACATTGGAAGGTTGCACCTTTGGTGATGCTTGTGCTCTCACGTTATGCTTGGCAAACATCTCACCAAATGCGTGGCCAGACCAGCTGCTGTGGTGCTTTCAATACACATTACCAATGTGTCAGCTGACCCAGCGTTGAAGTTCCCAATCTGAAGGGGAACATCCTGGTTACTGTCATAACCCACATTCCCCGAAGGAGGAAACAGAGATGTTGTGTCTCCTTGCCACAGCAGCTGGGTGTCCAGCTGGTAGCTGAGTGTTTAGCTACTTCAGCGATTAAAAGCCTGGCTTGCTCTCCTTCAGGTGCAGGTTGCATAGATTCCCAATGTATCAGTAGACACAACGTCTCCGTTCTCTCCTTTGGAAAATGTGGGTTGCAAAAGTAATCAGGACCTTCCTTGTATTCGTGGCCTTGGTTGAACTGAGATATACGTTTTTGTTTGTTTTCTTCTATATTCATTTACATATTTACCTTATGTTATACATCCCCTAGAATGTGACATCCCCTGATGAATAGTTAACATCTTAATAATAGGCAGGTAACAAGCCAGTAGTTAAACTTTATCCTTGAGAATAAACAATGTAAACTGAATCAAATTGACCAATTATCAGTTTGACCTGAAAGCAAAAGCACAGGGGACCAAGTAGCAGGAGTTCATATGCTAGCAGAATTATTGAAACAATGAGGTTCCTAAATGGAAAACAAATGGGTTAGCTAGAAAAATTAACATTAAATTCATACAAGATATTTAAAAGTAGTATGCAATATGCTTAAATGATTGCAGTATATGAGAATGGAGTTGCAGAGGATGAGGTACCTCAGTATGTTTTGCTAATAATAGATTAACTATGATGGATTAGCTTATTTTTACTCTGTGCATATGATTAGAATTTTTTTTAAAAGTACATTTTAATAAAGAAAAGTCAAAAAATACAACAATTATCTAAATGCAGAAAACTAATTGTCTCTGTAATGATAATCCAAAAGTAGTGTAAACATTCTGACACAAGAATATGCAATATTAAACTGTAAAAAAAAAAAAGAAATGTTCAGACCACTCAGCCATATTGAATGTCATATGTGCTTTTTATTTTAACTTTTTATGTGTGTTTAAACAGTGCTTTACATTTTCTACAGAGGATGAGAACGTCAGTCATGGACATAATCTTCCTGCTTTTGTTCATTATTATAATACATGAATATTCAGGACATTAATTATTTGTTCTGCCATGTAAAACAATTTATTAGAATAATTATTTGTTTTTATTCTAAAATGTATCAATTACAACATAACACACATTCAGCCATAAACTGACACATTGTGGTAATGAAAATATATATATATATATATATTAATTCTCATGTTGAAATTACTCATGGTACTTGGTAGAGAACATAATTGTCTTCTTTCTTATCTTTTACATTACAAAATGACTAATTTAAAATGTTAACATTTTTTATATTTAAAATAAGTGTCATTATTTTTGTTGTTTTAATCGTTTCGTGAGAATAACCCTTCTGACATTTTAAATGATTTCAGAATGTACCAAATAAAAGAATTAAATAAAAGAAATTGTGTGCATAGCATACTCATGCAAATGTGTCTAAATTCTTGACCCCACAAATATAAGAGGATGTGAGAATCTTGAAGGCCTTCTGAAAACAAGGGTAGAAAAATCCATAAATCAAGGGGTTACAAGTAGAGTTCAAATATGCAAACCAGATTACAGCATCAAAAACATCAGCTGGTGTAAAAAAATTGAAAAAAGGATCGAGAGCGTTAACAGTAAAAAACGGCAGCCAGCAGAACAAAAAGACACCCATGACAATGGCCAGAATTTTAGCTGCTTTTCTCTCCCTCTGAGCAGAGCTTTGATTCTTTAACACTCCAGTCACTCTTTCTGACATAACCCTTGCATGTTTTCGTGCAACATGGAAGATTTTCATATACAGAGAGCTCATGATTGCCCCAGGAAGAAAGAATGTGAGAATTGGACATATAAGACCCCATTGCTTGTTAAAATACAGAACACAACTTCCCACACAGTAAACCTGCATGATAAAAGTCTCCAAACCAATTGTGTTTACACCTGAAAAAACAACATAAAAGCTGTAGACAAATGAAAAGAGCCATATGAAGACGATAAATACAGTCACAGTGGTGTTTGTGACCCTTAATTTGTATCTTAGAGGGTCACAAATGGCCCAGTACCTGTCCACAGATATTAAACCAAGATGCAGTAAAGATGAGATACATAAAGTCGTGTCTAAACTTGAATGAACTTTACACACAACGTCTCCCAGATACCAGCAGCCTTCAACAGATCGCACCATGCTGTACGGCATGACCAAAGAGCCCAGCAGACAATCACTGGCAGCCAGAGAGCGAACGATCAGATGAGTTGGAGACTGAAGCTGTTTGAAGTGAGAGATGGAGATGATGATCAGAAGGTTCCCAAAAACTGTGGTGAGGATCATCAGAAACAGGAAAACATACAATCCCACTTTAACTACAGCAAGACGATGCAGTTTCGGACAGGAGTTTGACAAGAGTGGATAGCAGAGAAGGATGTTTTCAGTTTGAGTCTTATTTGAAGGCATCACGTCTGCTCAAAAGGCTTGTATAATTTTCTTTGTAATCATAAAAAGACTGACAATTATAAAAAGAGTAAATTCATGAAATACAATTAGGTAAAGACAAAGATACAAAGAAAAATAAACAAATACATAGTACATGTCCATCCACTATAAGATCATGAACTGTGCTCAGTTACAGGTATGTCCTTATATATACTCGAATATTCAAAGTAGCCCCATGTACACCTGCCAGTGTAACCAATGGATACAAAAACAACCCAGCCTCAGGTGACTAGAAAAAAAAAAAAAAAAAAAAAAGACCAGATCTTTGATGTTCATATACCGTATATTTAAGATATAGTACGAGTATACAGTATAAGATATTAGGCCCTCATAATAATAATGATGATGATAACAATAATCATTCATAATCATCATCATTACTACAATCATTAAGAAGTAGAATACAAATCAACTATGCATGTAAATCCATCAATGACAATGGGTTAAGGCAGTGGTTCTCAATTCTGATCTGAACATTTTGTATGTCTTCATTACTTAACACACCTGATTCAGATCACCATCTCATTAACTGAGATCCCTGAACTGATCCTTGTGTGTCAAATAAGAGAGACATGCTAAATGTGCAGGGCAGGAGGGTATGAGGACCAGAAAAGAGACCCACTGGGTTAAGGGGCCTGAACACCAGTTACCAACTCCCTCTCCTCCTCGACTGGACCTGCAGCAGGCTTGAGCAAGGATACATGGAATGTGGGAAAAATGCGGTAGTTACTAGGCAAAGTCAGGTGGTAAGAGACTGGTGTTATTTGCCTGATTATTTGAAAAGGACCCACAGAATTTTGCAGGGTAGACAAAGACGAAGGTCCTGTGTGGACAACCATACCCACTGACCAGGAGTATACTCAGGATTGGAGTAATGAGATTGATCAGCTTGTTCCTTAAATCGTCTTATGGCATGTTGGAGATGCAAGTGGGCAGAGTTCCATGTGGCTTCACTTCTCTGTAACCATTCATTTACTGCTGGGAGTTTGGAAGGTTCACCTGACCTGACCTCACCTGGAATCCTAGGACACATTGGAAAGGAGTGAGACCAGTAGAAGGCTTTTGTAATTGGTTTTGTGTGTATTCAGCCCACATGATGTAACCACTTCAATCAGCCTGATTTTGGGAACAGTAAGTTTAAAGAAACCTGGTGAGTTTCTGGTTAAGCCTCTCCATCTGCCCGTTGGACTCTGGATGATACCCAGAAGTGAGACTGATGTTTACCTCTAATTTCTGAAGAAAAAAAAAGCTGCCCATAATCTAGACGTGAACTGTGGTCCTCTGTCAGAGATGATATCCTCTGGTAAACCATAAAAGCGAAATACCAGGTTACACAAATGTTCAGCAGTTTTTAATGCAGATGGTAGTTTGGGTAGTGGAATGATGCGGCATGACTTGGAGAATCTGTCTACTATAGTTAAGATGGTGGTGTTGCCTTTGGAGGGGAGGGGGGAAGATCTGTGATAAAGTCTATTGCTATATGTGAAGGGTGGAGAGGGATTGTAGTCCTGCTGGGCATTGATGTGATGGTTTGTGCATATTGCACAGGGTGCATTTCTGAATGAAATTTGTGGTCTCCTTTTGCATGGATGACCACCAGAAGCTTTTTTTAGGAGATGGATATTGACTGTGATACCTGGGTGTCCGGAGCTGAAGAGTAAACAGATTGAAGTACTTTTTCTCTAGACGGAACGAAAGTTTTGTTGAAAGGGCAATTGAGTGGGGTGGGTTTCTGATCTTGGGCTTGAGATATCTTGGTCATACTATTCCATATGACTGGGGCTATGTTGAGTGTGTTGGGCAGTATGGGACATTCAGTGATCTCGGCGTGTTCTTATCAAAGAGTTGTAATAGAGTGTCTGCTTTAGTATTCTTTGAGCCTGGTCAATATGTGACAGTGAAATCAAAGCGTGTAAAGAATAGTGCCCATCTGGCCTGTCAGGGACTTAGTCTCCTAGCTGAGCGTATGTATTCCAGGTTCTTGTGGTCAGTAATGATAGTAAATTGGTGTTTGGCTCCCTCCAGCCAATGTCTCCACTCCTCTAGTGCTGCTTTCATATCGAGGAGTTCTCAGTTATCTACATCGTAGTTTCTTTCAGATGTATTTCAGGAGAAGAATGCACATGGGTGAAGCTGGTTAAGACAGTTTGAGAATTTTAATGGACTTTTTTGTCATGAGGTGAGGGGAGCTACTATGGTGCTGAAGTTTCTAATAAATCCGCTGTAAAAGTTTGTGAATGCTAGAAATTGTTGCAGCTCTTTCAATGTACCAGGCTGTGGCCAGTTCAATACTGCATTTACCTTGGCGTCATCCATGGATACACCCTCAGCTCCAATTACGTATCCCAGGAATGATACAGATGTTTAGAGGAATTCACATTTTTTCTGCTTTGGCATATAATTAAGTCTCTGTAGGACAGCTCAGACGTGGTTAACATGGCCTTCATAAGACTCGGAATAAACAATGATGTTGTCAATGTATACAATTACTCATCGGTTTAGCATATCACAGAAGACGTCATTGATGAAGGTTTGGAATAATGATGGACTATTTGTCAGTCTGAAGGGCATCACCCGGTATTCATAGTAGCCAGTACAGGTAGAAAACAGTCTTCCACTCATCCTCCGCCTTGATTCATATCAAGTTGTAAGCGCTGCGTAGATCCAGCTTGGTGAAGAATTTGGTAGAGCTAAGTTGTTCAAGTGCAGCAGGAACTAGTGGCAAGGGGTAACGTTACTTGACAGTTATCTCACTTAAAAGGTGCTGTATCTAAGTTTTTGACTCTTCTAAAGCATAAAAATGCTATAATATGTTTGCAGATATTTAATAAACATGCTAAGTGAACATTCATGTTTATCTGAAAAACAATGCTAAAGTCAGATATTCTGCTTTGAAAACCGCGCATTTCATTCATTCAGTCAGAAAGGCTCTCAAAGTATACGTCGGTGACCGAAATTCAGTAGCAGACAGTAGCAGACTCCGAAATGAGACGCAGATTCAGAGTTCCACATGAGGTGGTTATTAATTAGCAAATAATAGAAATATTACGAACGTAAACATTAGGTGAGCAGGTTACATGGCAACCCTGTGTCCTAACAACACGCTAGATGACGAGATATGCAGTGATAAGCAAATTGGCTGTTTGCACCAGATGAAACATGACAAAAATTTAAAAACAGCCATTCAGAAGCACAGAATATGCATGCCGTTGCTTTTATTTAGAACATGATTTAAATCAGCCTTTAGGCTCCGTAGTCAGACACACCCCTGTTGGTCCTAAATCTGGCAACCTACGCTTAAGTGTGTTTTGATCCGGGAAGGCAATAACTAGTTTAACCACTGGTTCCTTCATAGCTTCTGATTCCGGGTTAGATAGAAGGAAAATGCAGCCATGAGGGGGCATAGTGCTAGGTAATAACACTACTGAGCAATCATACTCACGATGAGGGGTCAGTTCAGTGGATTTCTGCTTGTTGATTGCTTCGGATAGATCAAATCCTGTCAAAGTTATTTGATGAAAATGGATGGATGAAAATTTCGGCCAAAGAAATCATTTAATGCCTGTCTTATCATTTAATCTCCTAAATATATGGTTATTCTGGGCTTACCATGGCTGCGACAGCACGATCCAGTCATATCATGGAGGAGTGGTGAGATTGGTCAATGGAGCTAGCCATGTATTCAGGAATGTCTAACAGCCATATCACCCATTCAACTCAATGCAGTGCCTGTTTCAGGGAACGACCCTATCCAGCCTGAACTCCCCCCTGAATTTGTTGATCAAAAGATGAAAGCCATATACACCTAGGATGCTTTGAGGCTGAGTAAACCATGGGGTAATTAAAATTTTTGGATAAACTTTTAAAATGACCAAATACTTTTAAAAGTCATTCGACCAGCTTGTAACATTAAAGTTGAAAGTCCTTGAAAGTGGTTTTGAGCCTTTTTCAGATGGCACCACTGAGTGTTGTTTAATAGCAGAGAGTAAGGTTCTGCTAGACAGATAGGCCTGAAATAGTGGGTTCAGGTAAAAAGATGCTGAGCCAGTGTTTGTTGTGCAGGCAAACAACAGCAAATTGAATTTAATGTGAATACCATTTGGCAAACAGAGTAAATCGATTAACAACAGTGGGATGTGCCCTTTTCAGGTTGCTAAAGACCACCCTTGCTGCCGCATTCTGGATCAGTTGCAGAGGATTGATGTTGTTGAGTGGGAGACAGAGAGTGTATTGCAGGAATTCATTCTGGACAGAACAAAATCTTGGAGCAGTAGTTGAGCACCACATTGCAATAGAAATTGCCTGATCTTTCTGATGTTATACAAATCAAATCTGCAGGATTGGGCAGTTCTAAGAATGTGGTCTATAAAACTATGGTTGTCAAGTACAACTCCTAGGTTTGTAACAGTCGTGGATAGAGTTATGTTCAAACATTTTACCTAAAACATGTGAAAATCCTTAATTTGCAAAATTCATAAAGGTTTCACATATCACTAAAGAATTATATAATATAAAAAATCAGAATGTATATCCTCGGCTGGATCAATTCGCTCTGATTCGTTGTCACCATCTTTATCAGAGGGAAAGCTTAATTCTTCCTTCTTGCTGACCAGAATTTACCTGAACAGCATCTTCACTGGGATAGCTTGCCATTCGCAAAACCTAATGAACATTTTGTGAATCTGAAGACATGCTCTTCATCAGCTGGTGGGGGACGTGTTCAGTCCGCATGTGATCCCCAGCAAGGGGTGGAGCATGTGCAGCTCATGACGGACAATGAGGTGGAAAGGTAAAAACATGCTTCTCCTTGATTCATACAAATTACATAAACTCTTTGTTTTACAGTTGACTTGCATCATTTAAAAGTAAACATTTTAAGCTTTCAGCAGACAAGCCGTTTCACTTTTGTGTGAGAAGTATTCACTTAGTTACATTTCATTTTATGACATGTTTCAGATTGAACTTCACTGAGAGAGAGTGCACTATAATGCATATACTTTATTCTTATTTTGCAAAAAACATTTTACTTGTATTGTAGGTCATCACAAGTAAAAAGAAACACTTCACAGTTTCTTCACACTACTTACTGCTTGCGATGATGGGCTGTAATGCCAATATTAACATTATTCTTTCACCTAAGAGTGTAGAGTGACAGTCATTGGAACCGTATTGGTTCGAACCGGTCTCATTCACGTCTATTTTTAGCCATAAAAATTAGTCAGTTATGTGCTTGATGTTCAAACTGGTATTTTCTTATTATATATATTTTTTATTCTTATGTATAGTCATAAATGCGGTATTGGTTGTTGCGGTAGCCTCGCTGTGTGTTTGGAGCTTCGTCGCGTAGATTCGCAATTGACATTTTTATCATAAAATACTTCCCTATTCGCTTGTATTTGTCTCTCCTACTTGGGGTGAACAAACCCTTAATACATTTAAACAAACAAATCTACTTTAAAACGTTCTGTCTCTCGAGCATCCGCTTGTAGCTTTAGCCTATTAGCACCGCTGGTCAGCTAAAGCTACTGACTTCTTTCACTTACTGTCTTTGCTCTTTACCCTGTACAATGTCGCTTGTGTGTCGATCCTTGAGTGCAGGAGAAGCATCGATGGAGGCGTTGGAGTTGGAGCTGATAGCTGTGGATTCGCGATCTGAAGATGAAGCGAGCACAGCTCCGGGAACAGCGGGCCCTGCTCGATGTATCCCGGGCTGCGGCTCGCTCATCTGAGGTAAGTGTGCGATACAATCTGAACACTCCGTCCACCTCAACCCCGTGTGTTTCTCTGCCCAGGCCCAGCGCACCGAGGTCGCGGCTCATCCAGGGGTCGTTCACTCCGGCACCCGGCTACCGTGGCCCCTGGGTGCAGCCGCGGAAGGTGCATACCAGGCCTCGGGGCAGAACGTCTCCTCCTCCTGTGTTCGAGATCCCCACGGAGAACCGGTTCGCCCCCCTCCGCGAGACGGGTCGCGATGTGGCAATCATCGGTGACTCCATCGTTCGCCATGTCCGCGCTGCTTCCACTAAAGGTAACAATGTACGCACTCACTGCTTTCCCGGTGCTCGTGTTAAGGATGTTTCTGCTAAGGTACCCGCTATCCTGAGCGCTGGCGAGAGCATCGGAGCTGTCGTCCTCCACGTGGGGACGAACGACACCGGGCTGCGGCAGACGGAGATCCTGAAGAGGGACTTCAGGAGCCTGATCGAGACGGTTCGACGCACCTCGCCCGCCACGCAGATCATCGTTTCTGGACCGCTTCCTACCTATCGCAGAGGAAATGATAAGTTCAGTAGACTTTTTGCTCTGAATGAATGGCTATTAACATGGTGTAAAGAACAGAAATTGCTCTTTGCCAATAACTGGAATCTTTTCTGGGAGCGGCCTAGGTTTTTCCGTGCTGATGGGCTACACCCGAGCAATGCTGGAGCTGAACTCCTGTCGGACAACATCTCCAGGATGCTTCGTTCTATCTGACTAGTAAGTGAAAATTCACATTTTAGCCATATAGACTCTTGCTCGTCCCGCTCAAATCACAGTAATGCATATCTGGCTAACCCCATAGAGACTGTGTCTGTTCCTCGTATTATTAGATCAGGAAATAAACTTACTGTGTGCTCTAGAAAAAATCTATTAAGAATCAAACCAGAAAAACTGCAAAAAAGTGGAAATACAAATTTTTTAAAGCTTGGTCTCCTAAACATCAGGTCACTAGCACCTAAAGCACTTATCATAAATGAAATAATAACAGACAACAATCTTAATGCACTCTGTCTCACTGAAACCTGGCTGAAACAAAATGACTATATTAGTTTAAATGAAGCAACTCCTTCAGGATTCTTATATAAGCATGAGGCTCGTCAGACTGGTCGTGGTGGTGGAGTTGCATTAATCTTTAGTGATATTCTTAATGTTAATCAGAGAAACGGACTTATGTTTAACTCTTTTGAAGTATTGGCGCTTAATGTTATGCTTCCGGATATTATGAAAAAACCTATATTATCTCTCGCTTTAATCACCATATATAGACCCCCAGGACCCTATGTCAATTTTCTGAAAGAGTTTTCGGATTTTATTTCTGACTTACTAGTTAAAACTGATAAAATACTAATTGTAGGAGACTTTAACATTCACATAGATGACGCTAACGATACATTAGGGCTCGCGTTTACAGATTTATTACAATCACTTGGGATAAAGCAAAACGTTGTTGGTCCAACCCATCGCTTAAAGCATACATTAGATCTAATTTTGTCTCATGGACTTGAGGTCATTGATGTAGACATTATACCACAAAGCGATGATATAACAGACCACTACCTCTTACTATATAAGCTGTGTTTACCTGAAATTAGCAGACCTGCACAGATATATCGCCCTGGTAGAACTATCGTCCCGTCCACTAAAGATGAATTCACAAATAACTTACCTGATCTTTCTCTATTTCTAAATGCACCCGCAAACGCAAATGACCTTGATGTAGTAATCAGCAGTATGGATGCTATCTTTACTAACACACTAAATACTGTGGCACCCATCAAATTAAAAAAGGTTAGAGAGAATAAAACTACACCATGGTATAACAGTCATACTCGCGCTCTCAAAACAGCAACCCGTGCCCTGGAACGTAAGTGGAAAAAAACTAAATTAGAGGTCTTTAGAATTGCGTACAAAGATAGTATGTCCAGCTATAGGAGGGCTCTAAAATCCGCCAGGGCTGAGCACCTCCGCAAACTGATAGAAAATAATCATAACAATCCTAGATTTTTATTTAACACCGTTGCTAAATTAACAAATAATCGGTCATCTTTGGAACAAAATGTCCCACCGCAAATTAGTAGTGATGACTTCATAAATTTCTTCAGCGATAAAATAGAAGGTTTCAGACAGAAAATAGAAGATGTTAAACTTTCGGCACCGCCTTATACTTCAGATCCATTAAACATTCCGCTGAACCAAAATAATCTACAGTGCTTCAAAATCATAGAACAGGAAGAGCTAGATAAACTTATAAATGTTTCTAAACCAGCTACATGTATGTTAGACCCAATTCCAACTAAATTACTGAAAGAATTGCTACCTGTAATAGGAGAACCTCTTCTTAACCTCATCAACTCTTCTCTATCTTTAGGCCATGTTCCAAATCCTTTCAAGCTAGCTGTTATTAAGCCTATTATTAAGAAACCACAACTGGACCCCAGCAACTTAGCTAATTATAGGCCTATTTCAAATCTTCCATTTATGTCTAAAATACTAGAAAAAGTTGTTTCTGCCCAATTATGCTCCTTTCTGCAGATGAACAATGTTTTTGAAGTGTTTCAGTCAGGTTTCAGGCCTCATCACAGTACAGAAACCGCATTAGTGAAAATAACCAACGATTTACTCTTAGCTGCTGACCAAGGGTGCATCTCATTATTAGTTTTACTAGATCTCAGTGCTGCATTTGACACCATCGACCACAATATCCTCATAGATCGCTTAAATTCTACAGGTGTCCGGGGACAGGCTCTACAATGGTTTAAGTCATACTTAACTGACCGTTACCAGTTTGTAAATATAAATGGACAGCTTTCTCAGGTCAGGCCAGTACAGTATGGGGTGCCTCAAGGATCAGTTTTAGGCCCTTTGCTGTTCACAATATACATGCTACCCCTGGGAGACATTATAAGAAGACACGGGATCAGCTTTCACTGCTATGCAGATGATACTCAATTATATATTTCAACAAAACCTGATGAGACGTCTGAACTGTCTAAGCTAACTGAATGTATTAAAGATGTTAAAGACTGGATGACCAACAATTTCCTCCTCTTAAATTCAGACAAAACAGAATTATTACTTATTGGGCCTAAATCCTGTACGCAGCAGATCTCACAACTCGACCTGCAATTAGAGGGACACAAAGTTAGCTTTAGCTCTACTGTAAAAGATCTGGGTGTTATACTAGACAGCAATTTAACCTTTGAAAATCATATCTCCCATGTCACAAAAACAGCCTTCTTTCATCTGAGAAATATCGCTAAGTTACGAAGTATGCTATCCATCTCAGATGCAGAAAAACTAGTTCATGCTTTCATGACTTCTAGGCTGGATTACTGTAATGCTCTGTTCGTTGGTTGCCCAGCATCCTCTATTAATAAACTTCAGTTAGTACAAAATGCAGCTGCCAGAGTTCTTACCAGGTCTAGAAAATATGATCATATCACCCCAATTTTATCTTCCTTACACTGGCTGCCTGTTAAGTTCCGTATTGATTATAAAATATTGCTTCTTACCTATAAAGCTTTAAATAATCTAGCACCTGTTTATCTAACCGACCTTCTGTCTTGCTACAATCCAACCCGCTCTTTAAGATCTCAAAACTCAGGGCTGCTGGTAGTACCTAGAATAGCAAAGTCGAGTAAAGGTGGTCGAGCCTTTTCATTTATGGCTCCTAAACTCTGGAATAGCCTTCCTGATAATGTTCGAGGCTCAGACACACTCTCTCTGTTCAAAACTAGATTAAAGACCTATCTTTTTAGTAAAGCATACACTCAATGCATTGCATAACGGTATGATGCATGAATCTGCTCCACGCAGGTTTTTGCATCTCGTTTATATACACTATGAACAGCAGCTACGCTAATTATTCTCTTTATTCTCTATTTCCACCTGGGGATACTCATCCCGAGGCCCCCAGAGACTATGCAGTGCCACTAATGCAAACCAAGACCTGTGAAGAGATGACCCCAAGGTTTCCATAATCCAAGACCAGGCCGTATCCTGAGGAGCTGCTGTGGTGGTCATGGAGGAGTGGAGAGAAAAGGACTGATTCCAGTGGGACCCCAGTGAAAGACGAGTCTTCTCTGTCGTCCAGCGTTCACCAGCCTCCGGCGCCTAGACTGCAGCTCTGCACAAGACGCTTGGCCATAGGAGAAATGGTCGTGCCCTACTGAGCCTGGTTTCTCTCAAGGTTTTTTTTTTCCTTCACTTTCGCAAATTGGTGAAGTTCGTTCCTCGCCGCTGTCGCCACTGGCTTGCATGGTTCGGGACCTGTAGAGCTGCGCATCGATGGATTTGCTCTTCAGTGTTTGGACTCTCAGCAGTGAAAATTAAACCACACTGAACTGAACTTAAACTCTAAAAACTGAACGGACACCATTCCAATTCACTATAATCTTCTATGTGAAGCTGCTTTGACACAATCTACATTGTAAAAGCGCTATAGAAATAAAGATGAATTGAATTGAAAATGCACAGATTGAGTAGTTTGACCGTTTTTGTTTGATTTGATTTATTTTAATTTTTTGCAGTTTGTTATTCCTAGTCATTTCCCCATAAGCAAATGAAATGGAGGACCTAACAATTGCAGAAAAGATCTTATGTCTACACTGCAGAATAAGGTCAGTAATAGAAATTGCCCCCATCTCCTGAATCAAACGCTGTTGGGGGCAGAGCCATAGACTATAAAGTAGAACACCCTTAAAGGGATATTGCCACATCCTACGTAGCCTAACAGTGGTTCAAACAAGATGAGGAGCAAACAAAAGCATTTGAGACTCACAATATGTTTATGTTTTTCCACATTTATATACCGTGGTATATAAATGGCCCCTTTAAGATTCTTTAAAAATAGTATCTCTTCTATTTAGAACCATATACCATCCAACTTTCAAACTGTAACTGGTCATTTACTGTAAATGTAAATCATAAACCATGCCTTTTTACCTCTTTTAGCAATGTTTAGACATGATTTGGTTCAGATAATGAGACTTCTATTAATCAGTGAGATCCTTATGAGAAATTTTTTATTGAAAAATTACATCAAAATGTCAGTGTTTCTCTAAAAAAGGCACATTTCAATGCAAACCCATTAAAGTGTTATCCAGTTTAAGATCAATAAATAGTAGTACACGTATTAAAAGCATTTTAAAATAAAGCATTTTAATTCTAATACCAGAGTAGTGCAGGATATTTAGTTTTATTCTAACTGAAATGTTTTTGAACATAGTAAATTTGCATGTCATATACCATCTAAGAGATATAAAAAGAATTATTTAAATCCGATCACCGCTTCTACTAAATGTAGAAATTCATATGAAAACACGTGTAAAATGGATTCAGCATATATTAAATTTAAATATGTAAAAATATTTATTGTAATGTCTTTATTGTGAGCATAAGGGTTGTATTCATTCAAATGTTAAAGTGTTTGCATTCCTGACTCCAAAGGTACAAGTAGATATAAGAGTCTTTAAGGCCTTCTGAAAACAAGGGTAGAAAAATCCATAGATTACAGGGTTACAACTGGAGTTAAAATACGCAAACCAAAATAAAACATCATAAACTTCTGCAGAACTCAAAAAGGTGAAAAAAGGGTAGAGAGCAGTAAAAGAAAAATACGGCAGCCAGCAGAACATAAATACACCCATGACAATGGCCAGAGTTTTAGCTGCTTTTCTCTCTCTTTGAGCAGAGCTTTGGTTCTTTAACCCTCCAGTCACTCTTTCTGACATAACCTTTGCATGTTTTCGTGCAACATGGAAGATTTTTATATACAGAGAGCTCATGATTGTCCCGAGAAGAAAAAATGTGAGAATTGGGCATAGACCCCACTCTTTGTTAAAAAGAAGAACACAACTTCCCACACAGTAAGTCTCCAATACCAACTGAAGCTATCCCTGAAAACACAATAGAAAAACTGTAAACAAATGAAAACAGCCATATGAAGATGATAAATACAGTCACAGTGTTGTTTGTGAGCCTTATTCTGTATCTTAGAGGGTCACAAATGGCCCAGTATCTGTCACACATTTTTAGATGCTGACAGCTATACAGGGGTTGGACAATGAAACTGAAACACTGGCCAATTTAAGGTCTTTGCACACTTAAGTCCGAAATGTTCGTATGCATTTTTTCCGTAATCGTATGCGAAAAATTCATCACGTAAACAAACCTTGCACACTGAGTCCGATGTGTATTAAATCAATCCATTACGAAAAAACGAAAAACATTTCGGAGTCAGTTTAAGCAGTGATACGTTCTCTCCTCTCTTCTCCAAAGTAGTAACAGAAAGAGGAATAGGCTGCATATTGTGTTCATCCAATAGAGAGAGACTGCAGAGTTCAGCTCATTATCAAAGTGCTGCGCTGGATTATCCCCGAAGTTTATTTCAGGAAATCAGTGGAATTTTGATAGATTGCTTGTGATACTTCACACATTCACGTACGTAAACAAATCCTGAACAGAGACTGGCATAGGCCTATTATATGATATTATAATAGATAGTGGCCGCGTTGACGTATCGAAGCAACATACTGAAAGCGTTCCATGTATTGTTCTCTGATGAGTCCACCTTCACTGTCTTTCCCACATCCGAGAGAGTTATGATGTGGAGAAATATTAGCAAAATATTTGTTAATATATGAAGGGAAAATCGATTTTTAATCAACAGAAGAAAGAAATAAAATTACAAAATGCAAAACAATTTAGGTGCTTTTTAAAAAAAAAAAAAAAATTGCAATGAATGGTATTTTTTTTCTATTTTAATCAATTATATGCCATAAAGGACATGCAAACACTGCAAAATATTTAGCTATAGACTCTACTGACTGACCTCACATGAGAACTCAAACTCCTTTCCACAAATTGAGCTAAAAACAATTTTATGTAATTTTACTTAATTTTTTTATTAAAATTTGATTATTTAATTTGACTCACTCTGAGGTACTGGATGCAACATTGAAGTAAGGACTGATAGGAGGGAGTTATGCACAAAATGCGGCTAAAAGTCCTTCACGATTTTAATAGTTTGATTCAGGTCTTTACATGTCTGTACTGCACTTCAAAAATGCGACTGAAATAGGAATACTCCACATGTCTTAATTCCATTGGTGTTTATGACAATTATGACTTATATCTAAAGTGCTATTCCATCGCATGGTTAATGTGTGCGGCTGCAGTTGTAGCCTCTGTTGGACACGGCAGCCGCTGAACTCCAGTGAAACAAAAAAGCGGTTACGTCACACTCACCCGCCCAACCGAGTGACACGCGCAACTCCGAGGCCACCCTGGGTTGGGTTGCCAGGTGTGTGGAAAGCACCTGATTTGCAGTTCAAATCCAATCCAGCCTCCAATCTTCAGTGCTAATTTCACCCTCACGCTCCATCATAACATCACAACTCACGAGACAACTTTTCACCTCGACGAGAAATCTCGTCGCGATTTAATCTCGCGAGATCTCATCATACGAGATCTTGTCACATCCCTAGTAATTCTGATACAGCAAGTGGGTTGTAATTTAGAAAGCTGTCATGTACTGTAAATAAAATTTTGCATAAATGTTAACTTTCACTTTAGGCTCAGATTAGGCAATAGCTGGCAAAAAAAACTGAGTTAATAGAAGTATCTCTTAGAGTTAATAGTAATATATCTTCCATTTAGAACCACATGCCCTTGAATTCTCTTGAATTCCTAGACTGCAGCTCTGACAAGAAGTTTGGCCAGAGAAGAAATGGTCATGCCTAACTGAGCCTGGTTTCTCTCAAGGTTTTTTTTTTCCTTCACTTTCGTCAATTGGTGAAGTTTTGTTCCTCCCCAATTGCTTGGTTTGGGACTTATGGAGCTGCGCATCAATGGATTTGCTCTTCAGTGTTTGGACTTTCAGCAGAGAAAATTAAACCACACTGAACTGAACTAAACTGAACTTCAACTCTGAAAACTGGACTGACACCGTTTTAATTTACTAGAACTTCTATGTCAAGCTGCTTTGACACGATTTACATTGTAAACGCGCTATAGAAATAAAGACGAATTTGAACCACCAGGTGTCCATATCACAATTAAAACAGCGGTCAGCAACACCTACTCTAAGTCCATCATATGTGCTGTGAATTACGGCATGTGAATAACGGTGGTAAGAAAAATAACTACAATTCTTAGAGAATAATATAAAAATGGAAAATGCATGTAAAATGGATTAAGGACTTTGCTCCTGACATGTAAACGTTATATTGCGAATAATCCCTTACTCTATTGGAAATAAACGCATTATTTGTTTATAACCAGACCCTAATCAGAAAAATTTAGAATTAGAATAATAATAATAATAATAACAAACAGCCAAAATGTTAATGTATAAAAACTGTATGAACCAGTATGATCGAGTTTAAGTTTAATGTATTGAAAGAATTAAAAACATTCTAATAAAATATCTCAATATTGTAGGATATTTAGTTTTTTCTAACAGAATTATTTGGTGCAAAGTACAAACGCATGTGTCATATATCATATCACAGATTACCCAAAAATAAAAATAAAAATCCAGAAAATACAATCAGTTCATAATAAAATACATCAAATACAAAATCGAATCAGCATATGAAATACAAATACATACATAAAAACAAATATTTATGGTGATCCAGCCATAAGCATAGCAGCTGTATTCATTCAAATATTGATGTTTGCATTTCTGAATCCAAATATATAAGTAGATATGAGAATCTTAAAGGCCTTCTGAAAACAAGGGTAGAAAAATCCATAGATCACAGGGTTACAACTGGAGTTAAAATATGCAAACCAAAATAAAACATCAAAAACTTCGGCAGAACTCAAAAAGGTGAAAAAAGGGTAGAGAGCAGTAAAAGTACAATACGGCAGCCAGCAGAACATAAATACACCCATGACAATGGCCAGAGTTTTAGCTGCTTTTCTCTCTCGTTGAGCAGAGCTTTGGTTCTTCAACCCTCCAGTCACTCTTTCTGACATAACCCTTGCATGTTTTTGTGCAACATGGAAGATTTTCATATAGAGAGAGCTCATAATTGCCCCGGTAAGAAAAAATGTGAGGATTGGATATATACCCCACTCTTTGTTAAAAAACAGAACACAACTTCCCACACAGTAAGTCTCCAATATAAGCACCTCAAGTCCAACTGCAGTTATCCCTGAAAACACAATAGAAAAGCTGTACACAACTGAAAACAGCCATATGAAGACGATAAATACAGTCACAGTGGTGTTTGTGACCCTTATTCTGTATCTTAGAGGGTCACAAATGGCCCAGTACCTGTCCACAGATATTAAACTGAGATGCAGTAAAGATGAGATACAAAAGGTCACATCCAAACTAGAATGTATTTTACACACAACATCTCCCAGATACCAGCAGCCTTCAACAGATCGCACCATGCTGTACGGCATGACCAAAGAGCCCATAAGACAATCACAAGCTGCAAGAGACTGAATGATCAGATGAGTTGGAGACTGAAGCTGTTTGAAGTGAGAGACGGAGATGATGATCAGCAGGTTCCCAAAAACTGTAGTGAGGATCATCAGCAACAGGAAAACATACAATCCCACTTGAACCACAACAAGACGATGCAGTTTTGGACAGGAGTTTGACAAGAGTGGATAGCAGAGAAGGATGTTTTCAGTTTGAGTCTCATTTGAAGTCATCACGTCTGCTCAAATTGCTTGGATAATTTTCCTTGTAGTCATAAAAAGTCAATTATAAAAATTTGAATATTAATCTAATGAAATTAAGTTTGGTAAAGACCAACATACAAAGAAAGATAAACAAATACATAGTACATGTCCATTCACTGTAAGACCATAAAATGTTGCTCAGTTATGTCCTTATATATACTGTAATATTCAAAGTAACCCCTTCGAAACCAGTCAGTGTAACCCATGGTTACAAAAACAACGAAGACTCAGGAGATCATCCACAATTCATAAGGTCAGATATAAACAGATGGAATAATTTCCTGTAATGTCCATATACTTTTTTTTAAATTAAATTTATCTTTAACAAAGATAAATCGTTATTATTAATAATCATAATCATTCATCAAAACCTGAATACTAGCTAAATTAATCCAATAAATTTTATATAGTGGCTGGTAACCAATAAATACTTAATATTAAAACTAACTCTACAATATTTTGTCTAAAACATATAATATTATAAACTAAAATCAGTAATTAAATGCTCCAAGTACATTTTGGCACCAAAATATTATACCATTTGAAACTTGTGCTAAGCACAGACAACTGATCGCCTACAACGCCTTGCATATCTCTGTGTGCAAGTTTAGTTTCTGTGTGGTCAGAAAATTGTGTTGTGTCTTTCCAATTTTCACCAGACTTTACTTTGGTCAATACGAAGCTGTACTCACATCAAAATTGCATTCAAAGGATGTAGCCGTACCTACAATTTATCCTAAAGATAGCCAAGTAATCTTTTATATGTAATTTGTGGGGTTTTTTTTTTGTTACAGTCAGAAAACGGCAGCTTCAGTTGACTGAATTAGCATCACCTTTCAAGCGCAGAGCTGTGTTTGTCAGTATGGTGTTGAGGTTTTTACACTGACCAGCTGAGCATTTGTTAAAGACACCAGTGTCACTTTTCATACATGTTCGTTAGAATACATTTTACATTGATAATGGCAGGCTACAATGTCAATGTTCAATTATATGCAATGATTATACACACAGAAGATGGCGTGATCTCACATTTTGTCATTTTAAAGCATCTTTACACGGTAAAGGCAGCACAAAAACCTAAAATGGCATAAAACCACAAAATTATGAATTTACAGACCGTTTAATGATGTATAGTGTCATGACATTGAATTCTGAGCAGGCACAAACCTAAATAGGCTGTGTAAAGATGACTATAATGTAGAAGCAGCTTCAAATATGCGATAGAGCATTTCACACGTGAATTTGTTAACACTGGGTCATCCTAAACCCCAGATAAAATGAGTCCTGGGTTATCTGTAATCTGTCCTGGGTTGAGTCCTGGGTTATCTGAGTTATCTGTAAATTTACACTGCTCATACTATACCTAGGGTTCAAGAATAATATTGGGTATTCATTAACAGGGGGCGACACGGTGGCACAATGGGTAGCGCTGTCGCCTCACAGCAAGAAGGTTGCTGATTCAAGCCCCGGCTGAGTCAGTTGACATTTCTGTGTGGAGATTGCATGTTCTCCCTGTGTTGGCGTGGGTTTCCTCCGGGTGCTCCGGTTTCCCTCACAGTCCAAAGACATGCGCTGTAGGTGAATTGGGTAAGCTAAATTGTCCATAGCGTATGTGTGTACGTCCTGGTCCTCCAGATTGGAGGTTGAGCATTGGACTAACAACTCACCTCATAAAAACTAGATGTTAAGAAACACCAATATGGTGCGGCTAAATATGAACTTTGATATAAATGGCCCTGGGAGTAATGAAAGTAAGTATTCATTAACAGACATTTCACAACATACATTAATAAACCCCGGGTTAATGTTCTTATTTGCATATTTGCTTTATCACTGCAGCTGATTGGATGAACACCCTTCCCAGTGTTAAAAGGAAGGAGATAGGCTGGTCTGTAATTTTCAAACACTGAGGTGTTTAGTGATGTTTTGTGAAAAACAGGGTTACTTGGGCCTGCTTCAAGATGGTTGAGAAAGTGTCAGTGTGGAGTGAAGTGTCAATGGTATGTGTTAGGGCCAACACCATGTCCAGGAACATGTCCGAAAAAGATGTGTGAGGGGATGTGGTCAAGAGAGCATGTTGTGGGATGTGCAGGGAGGGAACATTTGGATACTTCTTCCTAAGATGAAAATACACTCAAGGGTGTTGTTTGGTCGCGATTTGGGTTGGAAACAGACTGTTACTTTTACTGATTTTTTGTAAAAAAGAAGGCCAAAACATTAGCTGATAAGAAGGTGGTGAAGGTCAATGGAGCAGTTCAATGGGTTTCAATGCTCTCTCTGCTGCCCTGAGTGCTTTCCAATGTTCTAGCAGAACATTGCTAGGGCTTAGAGGGAGTAGTGCCTGTTGACCTGGTGGAAACAGAACAGAAGGTATCTATTTGACTATTAACATCAAGAAGTGAAAACTGGGTTTGTGAGGGAAGAGAGGATGTAACAATGTAGGACAAGTGTGTGGATGACAGAGAGCACAGATTCACACTTTACTTGACTATGTAATGCATGAAGTTGTGTAAGTGTCTCACAGGGCATGTCCATGCTTAATCGACTGTTAAAAAGATCTAGCGATTAAATGGGTTATCGACAATTAATCGGTCATCAAGTAATTGTTAAAATCCCTAGCTTGGACAGAAGAAATATATTTACATTAGCCTCCTAACAAACCAACTACACTTAAAAACAATTGTTATGTGGTTTTGTCATCTGTATTAAAGGAATACAAGGGATAGTCTGTCCTGTCTGACTTCATGAATTCCTGCCTCCACCATTCAAAAGCTAAACAAATGACAGTAAACACTTGAACATCCACAAACTTGTAAACAAAGAGGTCACTGTTATTTTGGGAGAAGATCTGCTATCAGGAATAAGTTGGAAATTACTTCAGAAGTGAGAACTGGGTTTGTGAGGGGATGTAACAATGGAGAAGTGTGTGGATGACAGATTCACACTTCACTTGACTAAGTAATGCATAAAGTTGTGTAGGTGTCTCCACAGGGCGTAGCATAACTTATCCTTTAATGAGGTCCATGCTTAATCGACTGTTCAAAAAATCTATTGATCAGAAAACTGGACTGACACAGTTTGAATTTATTAGAACTTCTATGTTAAGCTGCTTTGAAACAATCTACATTGTAAAAGCGCTATAGAAATAAACATTACCCCCTTTAATTTAATTAAATTAAATTAAAGGGGGTATCGACAATTAATCAGTCATCAAGTAATTGCTAAAATCAGAATAGACAGAATAAAATCTTGGGCAAGCAGTTGTGCAACATATTGATGGGAATTGCCTGATCTTTCTGGTAACATAGAAATCAATTCTGCAGTATTGTGCAGTTTCAGAAATATGGTCTACAAAATTTGACTGGTTTTCAACTACAACTCCTAGGATTTTTTACAGTCCTGGAAAGAGTTATGATCAAGAAGCCCAGCTGTATGGAGACGTTGTGAAGAAGTGTTGGATTGGCAATTATTACCGTCAGCTCTGTTTTGGCAAGCTTGAGCTAAAGGGCAAGAAATCCAGCCAAGAAATATATGTCAGATATGTTGAAACCTAAGAATATGAGATAGAGTTGGCTGTTATCAGTGATGGGAAAAGCCATGTTTTTGAATGACACATCGAATTGATGCCATGTAGTTGGATAGGTGAAGTGGTTCAAGAACTGAGCCTTGAGGAACCCCAGTAACAAGATGGTACAGCTTTGCACACTTCATCCCTCCAGGACAACCTGAATTAGAGGTAAGAGGAGAACCACTTGAGTGTGATTCCTGGGATGCCCAATGTCCTAAGGTTTGCCAGGAGAATTTGGTGGTTGGACAGGAAATGGATGTGTTAATTATGTGAATAAGTGCAGATACAACCAAAGACTACAGAACACACAAGACATGGCACTCGTATACTTTTAAATGGAGAAATATCACGTCAATATGGCCCCTCTAGCAAAAGTAGACCCACCATCTAGCATAAAAGCCAAACATTGAACAATATAGACTGAAAATTCTCCGGGAGAGGAGCTCGTGCAGACGTATGTTTTTATGGCAGTTCCTGCAGCTCTATTGTAATGAATCATGTGGGGTCAATAAAAGCACTGGAATCTAAGCAAATATTTCTTCAACTGAACCTGAGCTGCTTCACAGACATGAGAAATATATTTACATTAGGCTCCTAACAAACCAACTACACTTGAAAACAAATGTTATCTGGTTTTGTCACCTGTATTAAACCAATGCAAGGGATAGTCTGTCCTGTCTGACTTCATGAATTCCTGACTCGACCATTCAAAAGCTAAACAATTGACAGCAAACACTTGAACATACACAAACTTGTAAACAAAGAGGTCACTGTCATTTTGGGAGAAGATCTGCCATCAGGAAAGTTAATTAATAATATGAATAAGTAAATGACTTTAGAAGAGAATCACGATCAGACACTGCATTATTTAGAGGATGATAATGTGTATCACGTAAGTTATTTATGCTTATGATAGTTGCATTGTTTGACTGACAGGATGATGTGTGATCATGTCCTTTAGAAACAGCCATAAAGAAGGTTGGTTTTGTGATCTCATGAGAGAGAGAGTATGTTTTTTGGTGTGGTGTGTTTGTCTGTTAATTTAGAGAACTGAATGATGACGGTTGCTTTTTTATTAATGAAAATGTTGGAAAGTTGTTAGCTGTTGGCATTTGCTGAATGAACAGAAGGAGGAAGAAAATTTTAGTAAAGTAAACAAGAGTTGGAAGAGATGTTAATTTTGTTAGGTTGTTTCAGAATTCAATACATACTGTAAGTATTGAAGGAGGAGAGCAGTGACTGATACTGTTAATTTAAATGTTTATTTCATTGGCCTTGTTGAGTGGGAAGATTTTAGGTACCAGAAATTATATTTAAATATTGATTAAAAGTTTGCAAAACTAACATTTAACATTAACATCTACCAAACTAAATATTGATAAGTAGTATTTATTAGAAATTAAATAATTTAATCAAAACCATATAAAATAAACCTCAAATATAACCATCAAAGGCAGCACGGTGGCGCAGTGGGTAGCACAATCGCCTCACTGCAAGAAGGTCACTGGTTCAAGCCCCGGCTGGGTCAGTTGGCGTTTCTGTGTGGAGTTTGCATGTTCTCCCCGTGTTCGTGTGGGTTTCCTCCGGGTGCTCCGGTTTCCCCCACAGTCCAAAAACATGTGGTATAGGTGAATTGGGTAAGCTAAATTGTCCGTAGTGTATATGTGTGAATGAGTGTGTATGGATGTTTTCCTGGTGATGGGTTGCAGCTGCAAGGGCATCCGCTGCGTAAAACATATGCTGGATAAGTTGGCGGTTCATTCCGCTGTGGCGACCCCTGATTAATAAAGGGACTAAGCCGAAAAGAAAATGAATGGATTGAATCATCAAATTGTTTCCGATACCAAGCTTTAGTAATGTACCTGGATGTTATGAATCTGATCTCACCTGATAGATTAATAATATATTTGCAAATTGATGTTCTTTAGTTTAACTCATGTCATGGTTGAGGCAATATGCATTCAAATGCATACTGTAGACCATTTTGTCTCATCTTTCCCGCAAAAACTATAAATTTTCCCCATGACAAAGTAGGAACTGGTAAGGTTGAATATATATATAGGATATAAATTAAGTTTAAATAATGCTTTAACATTATTTAAAAATTCTAAATGCTTAGGTTTATCACTGTTTTATTGAATATACTTTTTTCTGAACCTAGTATAAATGGATTTCTGCAATTCCACTCAAAATAATGAACATAGATTTTTGCCCTGTATCATGTCCCAACTCCTCTCTTCCACCAGATTACTAAAAATATTCAAATCAGTTTCCAGTAAATGTGGCAGGTTCATAAAATACATTTTCAAAATAGTCTCATCTTTTATGAACTAGCAAATAGTATAATTACATCAAAACTTGTGTTTTGCTTTAAATAAGTGTTTGTGCCATATTTATTCATATATTAAAGTGTCTGAATTCCTGACCCCACAGATATAAGTGGATATGAGAATATGAAAGGCTTTCTGAAAGCAAGGGTAAAAAAATCCATAAATCAAGGGGTTACAGGTGGAGTTTAAATATGCAAACCAAACCAAAGCATCAAAAACATCAGCAGGGGTAGCAAAATTGAAAAAAGGACCGAGAATAGTAACCGTAAAATACGGAAGCCAGCAGAACAAAAATACACCCATGACAATGGCCAGAGTTTTAGCTGCTTTTCTCTCTCTTTGTGCAGAGCTTTGGTTCTTCAACCCTCCAGTCACTCTTTCAGACATAACCTTTGCATGCTTTCTTGCAACATGGAAGATTTTCATATACAGAGAGCTCATGATCATCACAGGAAGAAAGAATGTGAGAATTGGACATATAAGACCCCACTCTTTGTTAAAAAACAGAACACAACTTCCCACACAGTAAGTCTGCAATATAAGCACCTCAAGTCCAACAGCATTAATCCCTGAAAACACAACAGAAAAGCTGTAGACAAACGCAAACAACCATATAAAGACAGTAAATACAATTACAGTGTTGTTTGTGACCGTTATTCTGTATCTTAGTGGGTCACAAATGGCCCAGTACCTGTCCACAGATATTAAACCAAGATGCAGTAAAGATGAGATACAGAAAGTCATGTCCAAACTCGAATGAACTTTACACACAACATCTCCCAGATACCAGCAGCCTTCAACGGATCGCACCATGCTGTACGGCATGACCAAAGAGCCCAGCAGACAATCACTGGCAGCCAGAGAGCGAACGATCAGATGAGTTGGAGACTGAAGCTGTTTGAAGTGAGAGATGGAGATGATGATCAGCAGGTTCCCAAAAACTGTGGTGAGGATCATCAGCAACAGGAAAACATACATTGCCACTTTGACCACAACAAAATGATGCAATTTCGAACAGGAGTTTGGCAGGAGTGGAAAACAAAGATGGGCATTATCAGTTTGAGTCTCATTTGAAGTCATCACATCTGTTCCGGGTAACAGAATAATTTTGTAAAATATAGTTTGGTAAATGCCAATGAAATATGAACAGTCACAGTGCATGCATCTAGTTGAATACTAATGGATTCAGAGCAGCTCATAACTGTCCATATATACTCTCAGATTTAAGGTAAACCTCCCTATAGGCCAGTATTACCCATAGTTACAAACACAAAATGAACTCAGGAGATTTCAGTAGAAAAAGGATCAACATACTTTAGAATGGAGAACTGGAGACTATACTGTATTGTTTTCAAGCTATTCTGTAATAAAAAAAAACTATTATTATTAATTTATGATTACAATCATTTAAAGCCAGCAGCTATGCAAATACTTTCAAATTAAGCCAATAATTATTAATATGTCATGGCTGAAAAAAAAAAAAAAAAAAAAAAAGCTTGATATTAAAAATTATTCACTATTTTGTAAAAATGAATGACTAAAACAAACATTAACTAAAAAGACTAAAATCAATCATTACAGCATATAGTGTGAAATGTATATCAATCAATTTATTTTCCCTCATCAGGTCACCACAGCAGAATGAATCGCCAATTACTCTGGCATATGTTTTAAGCAGTGGATGCCTTCCCAGCCACAACCCAGCACAGAGTACACTAACTCGTGAACTCCCAGTGTTGGAAAACACCCATACACACTCTCATTTACACCCACACTCATACACTATGGCCAATTTAGTTCATCCAATTCAACTACTCGAACTATTCAATATTCAAACCATTCTGAACAGTTATAACATAACGAAGCCCTGTTTACTGAAATCAAGTGAGCTTTCCATATTGATATGCGTGCCAAAGCACTGATTTCAAACAAAAGATTTGTAAAGGCTTTCGAAGCTTCATAAGCAGTGCTTCGAAAGCAACCATCACAAGTAACTCAGTGTAAAGTTTTGTATTGCCTGGCTGACATTACGGAGTCCTTTTCCCCTGTTACCTTCTATAGATCTCTTTTTTCACTTTGGACTGCTTTTTTCGGGGTTAATTATTGTGATATGTCGATTGCAACAGAGAAATACTGTAGACTGTAATAATCTTGGGAGATATCTCTGTAGACTGATGGCATTTCATGTCACGTTCAGCCTTATAGTCCTAAAATGTGAGCAAAATCACCTGTTTTGTCTTTACTTTAGACAATACGCTAGAGAATCATTCAAATACTAGCACTAAAGTGACGTTGGTGAATTAGTAATGGCTTCTGCTGTTCTGACGTCAGCTGCAGATGTGAATGAATGGCGGAAGAAAGTAGTTCCTAATACAAAAGGGTTTTTAGACTCTCCGTGTTTGATTTTCTTTTTTATATACACGATTGTGCCGTCGAACTGTTGTAAAAATGCAATATCACACTCGTAGCAGTGCGATATGGCTGTATATCAGCAACTCGTGTGATATTGCTCATATATCATATAGCCTATAACACATGAGCACTTGCTTATTTTTGACATTTTGGGAGGAGTAAAATGAATGTGGTTTCAACAACCAGATGCATTTAGGCTTGAGATGTCTTGATATCGTTGAGTGATTGGATTATATCCATCTCAAATGTGTTTCAAAGTGTATTTACACCTGCCCTTTCATGATCGGATAGCGATCCAATCAGAAAAAAAAAAAACGCATGAAGTGATTAGACATAAACAGCCCCTTTATCACCTGAATCTTACTCAGGTAATTCAAATCAAACATCCTTCAGAATTTGGATGTTTTTCAGATGGCATAGCCCATTAAAAAATGCACCCCAAAACACAAAATAAATAAATCCAGTCCATAAAGGCTTTGGTTTTGTTATAACCAAACATGTTTATCTGAACATAGATTTTTACAGATTTCTCCCCACTGAATTACTAAAAGTAACTCACTGCATCGAATAAAAGTTACACAGAAACAAATACATTTACAAAATGGATTCAGCACATGAACAAAAAAAACATTTATGGTTGTACCTGAAATAATCGTGAGAGCTGCATTATATTATGTATGTTATTCATATATCAAAGTGTTTGGATTCTTGACCCCACAGATATAAGTGAATATTAGAATCTTAAAGGCTTTCTGAAAACAAGGGTAGAAAAATCCATAAATCAAGGGGTAACAAGTTGAGTTTAAATATGCAAACCAAACCAAAGCATCAAAAACATCAGCAGAGGTTAAAAAATGTAAAAAAGGATAGAGAGCATTAACAGTAAAACAAGGCATCCAGCAAAACAAGACGACACCCATGACAATGGCCAGAGTTTTAGCTGCTTTTCTCTCCCTCTGAGCAGAGCTTTGGTTCTTCAAACCTCCATTCACTCTTTCTGACACAACCTTTGCATGCTTTCGTGCAACATGGAAGATTTTCATATACAGAGAGCTCATGATTGCCCCAGGAAGAAAGAAAGTGAGAATTGGACATATAAGACCCCATTGCTTGTTAAAATACAGAACACAACTTCCCACACAGTAAACCTGCATGATAAACGACTCCAAACCAATACGGTTTACACCTGAAAAAACAACATAAATGCTGTAGACAACTGAAAACAGCCATATGAAGACGATAAATACAGTCACAGTGGTGTTTGTGACCATTATTCTGTATCTTAGAGGGTCACAAATGGCCCAGTACCTGTCAACAGATATTAAACCGAGATGCAGTAAAGATGAGATACAGAAAGTCATGTCCAAACTAGAATGAACTTTACACACAACATCTCCCAGATACCAGCAGCCTTCAACAGATCGCACCATGCTGTACGGCATGACCAAAGAGCCAAGCAGACAATCACTGGCAGCCAAAGAGCAAACGATCAGATGAGTTGGAGACTGAAGCTGTTTGAAGTGAGAGACGGAGATGATGATCAGCAGGTTCCCAAAAACTGTGGTGAGGATCATCAGCAACAGAAAAACATACATTCCCACTTGAACTACAGCAAGACGATGCAGTTTCGGACAGGAGTTTGACAAGAGTGGATAGCAGAGAAGGATGTTTTCAGTTTGAGTCTCATTTGAAGTCATCACGTCTGCTCCAGATGTTAAATCACAGGCTACTGTAAACCTAATTCTATACAATAATTCTAAACAAGAAGTAAAAATGTTTGTGAAGACACCCAATTCCAAAGAAAGGTGAACATACAGCATACTGTAAAGCACATCCCCATCTGGTTCAGCCCCAAACGGACACAGAGCTGCTCAGCTTTGTTCATATATACCCTAAAATTTGAGGTGGTTCTCCCCTCACCTATGTCACCATTAATACACCATGATAACTATAAATATAACGATAAAGATAAAGTTCTAAAAATCAACAACCACAGCTATAATGCTAAAGATGTAGAGAAATGTTATCGTCAGGATCACTTTCGGAATTACTTTTTTCCACAATTAATAAGTGAGAAAACACAGAAAGCCATTTTGAATCCATTGAAATATAAAGGGCTCACACAATATTGAGGAGAAGCACAATAATCTTTTTAAAGATTATTTAAAGATAATGACCATCTAGAAAACAATTGGTTATACCATGGGAAAGAATGATAAAAATACATTAGTATAAAATAGTAATAGTATAACTATAAATATAATAGTACATTGGGTACCCAGTGCTACAGTAGTTCCTGCGTCTTTGTGTTGCCTCCTTTGAAAAAGCTGGGTAAAGTAGTTCGTTGTTTTTATTCCACTACTCTGACTGGGATTGCTAAATTAGTTTGATTAGATTAATATATTTTTAAATAAAGACTCACTGGTCACATGCGCTAGTAGCACACTGAGGACATCTGCTGGTTACAATGGGGTAATGCCAAATGAAAACCATAAACTAATGTACTTCAATGACATTATGCATGTACGACAATGACAAAGTCTTACCGTGTGCGTGATCATCCTCTCATTCGGTTCTTTGGCACGAACACAGTTATTTTTGTCAGTCGTGCTGCTTCTCGATTCTAAGATCACATTTGCATGCATGTTGGCAAATGGTCATAAACTACACTTATAATCTTTAGTGACGAGCCAGCACTGGCCCGATCAGGACACTGACAATCCTGTCTACTGTCTCAAGCATCTCTCATGTGGTTCCATTGGGCCATACATATTGTTGAATCCTGCTTTTAAGAGAACCACAATTTTAAAAATGATTTTCAACCAGTCAAAGTGGCTAGTGGAAGAGGCTGTCTAACCCGAGACAGCTGAAATCTACCCGCATATGGTGGGTTGGCGGATGATAATGTCAAGGGCTGTGCGATTTGGGGAAAACTTGTATTTGCGATTTTTTTGACATATTGCGATTTCAATTTGATTTGCGATTTAATTTTTTAGCTAAGCTTCAGCGCCATCACACTCCTACTGGTCGTTGTATTTCCTCGTGCTGGCAACAATTCTGTGACAGCTCTTACAAATGACCTGTTTTTGTTCGGTGTCTGTGACTTTGAAACCAAAATATTCCCATATTACCGACGTGCTGTTTTTCTTTGATATTAATTAGTCTATTAATGCTTCTAAAGGGGCAGACGCCATCATCCCACTTGTCTGCGCTTTCCTGTTTGTTTGTTTGTTTGTTTTTTATTGTGGGTGTTCCGCATAGTTCTGTTGCACAATTCTGATTGGGCAGAGCGAAAGTGTGCCCACTCAATTGGCTTGTATGACTGTCACACACAGACGGCAGTCATGCATTTGCTCTGGGTGGGGGAAATCAAATAATATATATTCATATGACAGCCTTTTGCGATTAGCTAATCGCAACTTTTCAAATCGCGATTGCGATTTGATTTCGATTAATTGCACAGCCCTACCCTGCTCCACTACTAATTTTCAGGCTGGAGGTTTTCCTTCCCATCACCCTGATCTTTAGCTCCCTCCACAGATTCTCAATAGGGCTTAAGTCAGGACTGTGGCTGGGCCACTACAAAACGTTATTGTTTTTGTCTGCTTACCATACACACAAATGAAATTGCCATTATGTGGGTGAACTGAGGAGATTGGGGGAGCATGTGTGGGATGACCTTAAACAAACCGAAGTTTTACATTTAGATGCTGCTATCTGTATGACCCATGTGAAATAACTTAGCATGTAAACATGCAACAGTATTGGATTAACAGAAAATGTTAATTTACATATAAGATTGACAGCAAGACATATAACATTATATTATATGCAAATTTATACTTGTGAATAAGGCGACTGTTAAAGCTTCAGCTCACATTGACACATCAGCAGCAACTGGTAATGTGTGAGAACTGGTTGCTTTCAAAAACTCAGGAGAATTGATAGAGAAATATCTGAAACAATGCACACAATTGTTCACTTTAAAAAAAATGAAATTTGTAAATGATACTGATGCTTCTTTACAATTACTATGTCTTCTGAAATTAAAAAGACAGTTCACCCCAAATTGGAAATTCTGTCATCATTTACTCATCCTTCACTTTTTCCAAACCTGCTCTTCTGGTAAAAAACAAATGAAGATAAACAACAAAAATGTAGGGAAAAGCAGCCACTGACTTTCATAGCAGGAACAAAAAAAACTGCTATGAATGTCTGCTTTTTTCCAACATTCAGAATATTTTGTTTGGTGTTCAATGGAAGAAATACATGCATGGAAGTTTAATATCACTGGGTGTGAGTAAATTTGCATTTTATTGCATGTGTTTATGTGTGTGACCAGTTGCTTTAAGGTTTTAAAATAAAACCATGTAGAGCATAGTGTCATCTGGTGATCAAAAGTGATAGCTGCTTTCTGCACAGACTTCTCAGGGCTTATAGAGTATAAGTATAGGTAAATCAGAGTTTTTTTTTACGTTTGTTTGTATGAAATATTTGATTTTTGAACAGGCTTTTACCACTACTATAAACTTTCAATAAAATCAAAAGTAAATCTAGGACACATCCAAGAACAGATGTCCTTCAATATGAATAATTTAAATGTAAAAACAAGTCATTCACGATAAATATTCACACATTATTTGGTGTCTTTGTCAAGTTCATTCCTAAATTAGGTCAAGTCAAATCAAGTCATTTCTAAAGCACTTTTGCAGAGTAGATTTTATCAAACATAGATGAAGAAACGAGAACAAAAGCCATAACAGTATTTCAGATCATGGAAACACTTCAGCATATCAGGCAGGCATGAGAGATCTAGAGTTCTGGTGTAGTTCTAGTTAAATAAAAACTGGTTCGGTTCATTTTAATACAAATGTCACTCTTGACGTTCAGTTCAGTTCAATTCACTTCAATTGAAATCAAATGTCACTGTTGATAAATTTAACTATAGGCCTGATACTCAACCTTGAACTACATTTGGTAAGAAGTGCTTAAAGTTATATACAATAGTTGAGCTCAACTTTCATTACATGTAAGAGGTTCTAATAAAATTTTTACAGTTGAAGTCAGAATTATGAGCCCTCCTGAATTATTAGCCCCCCTATATATTTTTTCCCCCAATTTTTGTTTAACGGAAAGAAGATTCAACACATTTCTAAACATAATAGTTTTAATAACTAATTTCTAATAACTGATTTCTTTTATCTTTGCCATGATGACAGTACATAATATTTTACTGGATATTTTTCCAACATGCCAGTATTCAGCTTAAAATGACATTTAAAGGCTTAACTAGGGTAATTAGGCATTGTATTATGTATAATGATCATTGTATAATGATGGTTTGTTCTGTAGACAATCAAAAAATATATAGCTTAAGGGGGGTAATATTGACCTTAAAATGGTTTTAAAAAAAACATTTAAACTGCTTTTATTCTAGCCAAAATAAAAATAAATAAGACTTTTTCCAGAAGAAAAAATATTATAGGAAATACGGTTGAAAATGTCTTGCTGTTCAAATCATTTGGAAAATATTTTTAAAAGATTGTGACTTTAACTGTATATAAGGGGGTTTATCTTTTTATATATTTTGTATTGTCCAAATTTCAGCATGCATGAACTAGCAGATAAAATCATGCACATTAGTAGGGGGATTTTAATGATAGAAAATCGATAGAAAAGGGACTGACATATTCATTCAAATGTCAAGGTGCTTGAGTCACCAAAGCCAAAAAATAGGGATGAAATTAGAATTTTGAAGGCCTTTTGAAAGCGAGAGTAGAAAAATCCATAGATCAATGGGTTGCAAGTGGAATTAAAGTATCCGAACCAAATCAAAGCATCAAAAACACTGGCAGGAGTCACAAAATTGAGAAAAGAGTCAATAATTGAAGCGATAAAAATAGGCATCCAACATAACAAGAAGACACCCATGACAATGGCCAGAGTTTTAGCTGCTTTTCTCTCTCTTTGAGCAGAGCTTTGGCTCTTCAACCCTCCAGTCACTCTTTCTGACATAACCTTTGCATGTTTTCTTGCAACATGGAAGATTTTCAAATACAGAAAGCTCATGATTATCCCGGGAATGAAGAATGTGAGGATTGGACATGTAAGACCCCACTCTTTGTTAAAAAACAGAACACAACTTCCCACACAGTAAACCTGCATGATAAACAACTCCAAACCAATTCGGTTTACACCTGAAAACACAATAGCAAAGCTGTAGAGAAATGAAAACAGCCATATAAAGACAGTATATAAAGTCACGGTGTAGTTTGTGACCCTTATTCTGTATCTTAGAGGGTCACAAATGGCCAGGTACCTGTCAACAGATACTAAACCGAGATGCAGTAAAGATGAGATGCTAAATGCCATGTCCAAACTAGAATGAACTTTACACACAACATCTCCTAGATACCAGCAGCCTTCAACAGATCGCACCATGCTGTACGGCATGACCAAAGAGCCCAGCAGACAATCACTGGCAGCCAGAGAGCGAACGATCAGATGAGTTGGAGACTGAAGCTGTTTGAAGTGAGAGATGGAGATGATGATCAGCAGGTTCCCAAAAACTGTGGTGAGGATCATCAGCAACAAGAAAACATACATTGCCGCTTTGACCACAACAAAACGATGCAATTTCGGACAGGAGTTTGGCAGGAGTGGAAAACAGAGAAACATATTTTCAGCATAAACGTCAGTCTCATTTGAAGTCATCACATTTGCCCCAGATGTTGAGAGGATTTTTTTTGCAATCACAAAAAGGATCACAGTTATAAATAGAAGTAAAAAAACAATAAGTTCATTAATTAGAGTTTGATAAAAACCAATACCCAATGAAATATAAATGTATGTCTAGTACATGCCCATCCAGATTAACTCCATGAATGGTCTGAGTGTTGTTCCGTTCTGTCCATATATACTCTAACATTCAAGATAACCCTCCCACACCTATCAGTTCAGGCAATGGTTAAAAAAAAAAAACTCAAGAGATTAAAAAGTAAAAAAACTAAAACATATCTATTCATAAAATGTGTTGGGAAAGACTGGCAAATAAGCTGCAAAATATTATATATGCACTAATTATTAGTTACTTGTGGCTCAAGATTTACAGTATGGTCATGACCAGACAGAATCTGTGGACTTAAAAGGACTCTTGTGGACTTCTGAAAATAAAATAACTAGCAGATAGTTTGAAAATGAAAGTCAGAACTGTGATTCAGTTCAAATCTGCTGATATATTTGGAATGATTTTGAGTGTAACACTGTGTCTTAACTTCACGCGATGCAACAAAATTCCAGCGACAAGCAATTTGTCTGTCTAAAACGCACCAAAAACAACGCAACACGACAGAAATATTTAAATACTAGCCATTCATCTAAATATCAGCCACTGCACACCTGACAAAATAGTAAAGGCTTTTAATCTAATTAATACATGTTAATTTCTTTAACATTATTAATAGGCTACTGAGTGACTGATGTTGTTGGTTTGCATTGAATCGCAGTTCTGACTTTCATTTTCAAACCGTCTGCTAGTTATTTTATTTTCAAGATCTGAGGTGAACTATCTGCTGCTGCTTTCAGTAGTATGACAATAAGCCACGTAATCGCATTTAAACTCACATTGGGAGCATTTAGCACTGAATAAAGCACATGAGGTGTACCCGAGGTGATCTTTGTCATAGTAGTTTTTGCTGCTGTTCTGCTGTGACGTCACGGAAATAGAAAGCATTTCTAAAAAAGACATTTCAAGCATCGCCGTCACAGACAAAAACTCATTTAACATGGAAAAGATACCTTTTATCGCATGTCACAGTGCAGTGTTGCATGTAGTTAGGACACAGTGTATAATAAAAAAATAACTTAAGTTTTATAATGTAAACTCAATTTTAATCAAGCTACAGCAGGTCTCTCATATAATACATTATTAAAATACAGAAAATATTACTTTCAAATTGTATTGCACCTGCATTATTAAAATATTTGAATATTATTTAATAATATTACTGATATTAATCTAAAAACTGAATACATATATATATATATACACATATACATGTATGTACATTTACATAAGTAAATAAATAGACTGAATGATGGGCTCAAAAATCTGTGAATTTCTGCAAGCGCAGATTTTGTGTGGGCCTACTTTTGGGTGTTTTCAGTTAGCTTATGCTTTCAAATTGTCCACCTATCCATTTCATTGACTTATTTAGCATTAATTTATCATTTCTTTATATTATAGGGGAGAGCTGGGACAAAAAAGTAACGCGGGATGAAAGTAACAACGTGATTTTCTCAGAACCTTGACAGCATTTACTCTCTAATCTACAGTATAACAGCACATTCTGCTTCCAACCCTTAACAGAGCAGCCAAATATCATGCAATTTCATCACTCTCTGCCAACAAAGTGGACTCTTTATTGTTAAACAACACTGCATTAAAGGGACAGAGTCTGAACGGGTCTATTTGGAAAAGCCTGACTGATGTCTGGGGTACACATAGAAGTTTTGGACCCGAATCTCAGGTTTTAAGATCCAGGTGCGGGCCAGCGAAGACCTCTAGTAAGATTTATTTCAAATCACTTTTAAAATGATTACAAAGAAACAGCAAGTAATCATATTTTAAGTAACAGCACTGAAATAACTTCCAGTTAATAAATTCATAACCCAAAAATCTAAATCGGTCTTAAACTGTTTAAATATTCAAACTGCATAAGTTAAGCAATATGTTAATATCTCAAACCAAAGTATTTCTTAAAAAAGGTTTTAAAAATATATGCAATTATGTACTTTTATTATACATTACAAATCAACCCAGATATAGTAAATGTCTATATCTGGGCCTCCAAATCTACAACTGTCAGTCACACGCACCTCATTAAGGTCTTGGACCCATGAGACTTATTCTCTGAGTGACTCTCCAAGGAGTCTGACCAATCAAAGGTGTTAATACCAGCGCTCACCTTCTCAACACTTATGCTCAAATGACGCTTATTAACTGTCACATTATTATCACAGCAAACATGTTTACTCATAATGCCCTACAGAGAAGTGAACTTTTATCATTAGGGAGACAGGACAAACAAACTTTTAATGTATCTGTACTTCAACCTAAATCACACACAACTTGACAACTGGCATAAAAATTACTAACAATATTTTCAATACATGTGTTAAATAAATATGTATGCATGTATGGTACATTTTAAGAATAAACTACATGTACAATTCCGAGGTCACTACATAGTCCTATTTAGAGTTATCCAATATGAGGGGGAAATCAGCAGTTTTTAGGTTTATTTTATGACCCTTTTAGCCATAGCAAAAAATGTTTCACATTTTAAATCTGTGATTTCTATAAAATTCCTAAAATGTCTGGTCATCCACAAAAAACCCCAAATGCAAACAGGATAATGTAGAGAATCTCAACGTCCAATTGATTCAACACTGAAGGTGATTTTACTCTTTATTCAGCACCGAACATGATATGGATCTGTGTCTCTGCATACAGTGTTTGAAAGCCCACATTGATCAACCTTCCAACAGAATAAAGGATTGAAAGGCCAGACTAACATTTGCTGAAGAGCATGTTGTGTCGACAGAGAACTGGTATAAAGTTTATTTTAATGATGAAAGCAAGTTTCATTTATATACAGTAGGTCTGATGGAAAACACAGGGGCTTGTTTTAACAATCTCAACACATGGTCTAAAGTGCATAGCACATGTGAGCGTACCCTGCAACAATGACTTGCATAGATGTATAACACTGTCCTTAAACAGTCAAATAAACAAACAATATAAATATAAAAAAATATGCAAATTACTGTAACTAATATTTCAAAATAGGCCAAAATAGGCTGTTAACCTTCTTTGACCATTGAAAATGTCTTTTGAGGGGTCCATTTATACATGCACAAACAACAGCGGCTTAAAGAACAGAACATAGTTGCTTCTGTGAGAGGAACAATACATTCATTTACATTAAAAAAACAAACAAACAAACAAACAAAGAATATGTTTACATTAACAACAAAAATAAAAATCAAATAACCTCATGTAGCCTATCATTTTTGCAATGCACTCCAGAAGTTCAAGATGATGATATTTAGGACAGCATAAGCTTTTTTTTATTTTACACAGGCCTATAGTATGTCATGGGATGTCACTTCACTCCAGTGAAATCGAAAGTGAAAGAAGAACATTCAAAAGAAATACGTTTTTTATTCTAATGTTCACCCTGCGCTTTGTTTAATTGTGCGTTGTTAAACATGTTTACAGCAATGTTACAGTGTTTAAAAAAAGAACATTGTGTTAGGCTATTGTATAGGCCTACTGTATGAAGCAAACAAAACAAAACACAACATCACATCAATTTGCTTCGGGAAATGAATAAGCAGTGTCTCAACATCCATATGAAAGCGTCTGGCTGTCAGTCTTTGACATGACTGGACTTTGCTCTGCAGCACCCCACACCTTGATGCTCATGACAAGAATAGCATGTGTAGTTATCTTTTTTAAGTGAGGTTTAAATCTCCATCATGTGTGAATGAATTATATTTTTGCACTTTTACACATAATCCTCCACAATCAGATTACACAAAACTTCAAAATAACACACTGTCAATGTTTTTAGGAGACCCCCCAAAATTTTACAAATCATATTTTGAGGGGAGCCCATGTCTTAATTGAGGCAGCCAAGCTCTTTCTATCTCCCCTATAGTTTGCACCCTGGCTACTAGTCAGCCCCACAATAGAGGAAACATTTGAAAAACAAAAATTGCTTATGCACCAACATCCAAGCTATGGATCTGAACAATGCAGTGACTTACTTTATATCCAAAGAAAAGAAAAATATGCAAAAATGCCTTTTCAAGCTGTAAAGAAACCTGTGTTTTTTTTAACTAATGAAGATAGCAGAAGTCAATTATTATTTATTATTTAGCCGGACATGTTTACTGTTCCTAAACATTTTAAATGTTTCTTAAAATAAAATATATTGTGTTCAATGGGGGGGGGGGATGTTTTTTTATACAGACATTTTAAAAAGAACATATTTTAGTGCAGTACTTTTATCCAAGGTTATCATACCATCAGAATCTTATACCAGCCCATGTCTAGTCTCGGTACACTTTCAAATGAACCTTGGAGCGGTTTGTTTGTGGTGAGAACATGAACCGACCTCAAACCAACTCACATGCAAAAACTAATTCTAATAATAAACTAATAATTTTTTGGACTAAACCAGCTGCTGTAGTTAGCTGCGACGTGCATTATGGGATGAGAAAAAGTTTTTTGACACTTTACCACATTTATAGCAGGTCTCGGACAAATCTGAAGTTGTGAGAAGGTCCATACTGCCTGCCATACTTTCCTTTCCTCTGTTAATTTCCTGTAAGATAATTCTGACCAATCAAAATGCAGTTCAGCGTATGGATGTATACACTTTTTTCACATTTTTCCTTTCAGTGGTATGGTTGTGGTAGGGGAGGGTAATGTACTGCTTTAAATTGTAAATGCAAACTCAATATTCAAAATGCAGTTCAGGAAATTCGTCTAGCCAATGACTGATGTGGATGTGGTCACGTGACTGCTTTTTGGTTTGTTTCAACTGGTTTGGTTCAGAGCAGTCAGTCTGGTGTGAAACAGAACCAAAACAGCTAGCAAAACGTTAAAATGTGTCATTTTTAACCTTGATCCAGACCAAATAATATATCATACTACAGGTGTGAAAACAGAGATACTGTACTGTACATGGTAGACTGAATGTAAAGTGATAAGGCAAACTCATTCTTATACCAAAAGGCCTAAAGTCTTATAAAATATCCCAAAACATTAATGTGCAGAGGCTGAAAGTGAACAATATGTTTTAAATTACATGAATTAATTTACATCAAATTACATTTGCCTTGGTTTTCTCCCTATAGTCAAATAAACACACGTGCATAAGGCCTAAACTCCCAATAGACACTTTTGGTGAACAAAAGTTCCCACGAGACTTGTTACAGCCACACCATTTTAATGGCTCTCAAAACGTGCCTCCAAATCCAAATGTGTGAAATCCCATCATTAGCAGTCACTCATTAGGACGAATACAACAACATCCTCTATGTGCAACAACATGTGCAATATGACATCAACATGTTTACCCATAATTACTTTATCACAAGTGTGATATGAAATGCCAGTCATGAGACACACAGCACATCACAACTTTGATCAAAACTTGAAAATTTAATAGCATGTTAAATGAGACGCATGAAAGAATTTAGTATCATTATAAACCAATATTAAAAACCACAATGTATGAACCTAAGCCGGCCCTGGCCCACATAAATGGCATAAAATCATTATCCTGTGTATTAATTATCTTAATTAAATCATGCATTCTTAGTGTGTAGTAGGGCTGTGCGATTTGGGGAGAATATCTAATTGCGATTTTTTTTAACAGATATTGCGATTTCGATTTGATTTGCGATTTAATTTTGTAGTCAAGCTTCAGCTCCATATTCTGTATCGTAGCTACTTACTGCTAAAATTCAGTGAGTGTTAGTTAAAAAAAAGAAACTGAAAAGACATTAACTCCAACATTTATTCAAATTTGTTTATAAATATTCAGAAACTTTTCTCTAGAGCAAACAGTAGTGAGTTATGGCGTTAGTTATCTCCTGGTGCCTTTGTGATGTTTTTTCATATGGTGGAACAGCTGCAAACAACTCTGAAATTATACTTTGCTGTTGCTAGCTACTAGATTGAGTGTCATTGGCAATACTTTTGGTTGATTTTTTAGCAAGACACTCCTCATATAGCCGCCTGTGGTGCTTTTTTTAGGTGCTGGTTGTTATATTTCCTCATGCTGTGGCAACAATTCTGTGACAGCTCTTACAAATGACCTGTTTTTGTTCATTGTCTGTGACTTTGAAACTAAAATATTCCCTTATTACAGACATGCTGTTTTTCTTTGATATGAATTCGCCTATTAATGCTTCTGAAGCAGCAGACGCCATCATCCCACTTGTCCACGCTTTCCTGTTTGTTTGTTTTATTGTGACCACACACAAACACACTGTCGTGCGCTGCAGTGTAGGCTATTGCGAGCGTCTGACTCTGAGCTCTAGCAGTCACCCCAGAGAGCAGTGCACGTCGGACAGTTTATCAAGGATGTACCGCTGGATCAAATTTCACTATAGTTGTTAAACGTGATATTTAATTAATCTTGTCTCCATCTAACGACTCTTCGGTCTTTTGAATCTATCAGGTAACGTGTCACAGCATCAGTACACTGCTTCAATCTTTCGCTTTCACGCTTGTACTTAGTAATTTTCCTTGTTAAACCTCAGATATTAAACCTCAGATACTGTTGGTTGGTTCCTGTTGGTTGTGCACCTTTTTTACCAACCAAGTTTGTCAACGCCGTTATAACAACACAGATCACTCTGCCTATTCATGCCAGAGTCCCGCGGAAAAAGTGATTGATAGGTGGTAATTTGTGTGTAACTTATCTTTATTTATATATGATTTGGTTATGGGTAACGTTAAAACAAAGATGATGCAGGTCAGGTAGTTGAAACGGTAAGCTGCAAATAATTAATTCGTTATGAATCGATTATTCATAAATAACATATACAGATATTAAATGCAAAGCAACTGGTCCAACAGACTCATAATAGTACACTATCACATTAGAGCAGAGGTGCCCAAAGTAGGGTCCGCAGGCCAAAGTTGGCCCATGGTAACCTTTGGTTTGGCCCCCCATCCCATCTGAAAAGAGAGGGAGAATGATAGGGAGTTGATTGGGGCGAATGCCTTTGACAGAGATTGTCATTTCGAATTTAACGTAATCTTTTGTTTCTTTGTTTAATTAAGGAGCTACAAAAAAGCCAACTAAAATTAAATGTTGTAAATGAATCAGACTTTTAAAATGTAAATGCACAATGACAATGCACAAGACATCGGCAAGGCAAAAGACAGGAGCAGCTCGACTAGTGTATTCAGCATTGATCTCCATTGTGTTATAAAAGGGATTGTTATTATAAAACGTTAAAAAAATGATACTGCATCATTAATTAATATGTTTTAAAGCAACATTTCATGGCTATTTTTAAATATTAGCAAATAAATTAGGAAATTACCCATGGCAAATTTAATGTAATACAGTTTGGTATATTCAACTTTTCACAGCCCTCAATCAAGTTTGGTTTTTTGCCCTTTATACGTATACCTTTATATGGTCATACGGTGCTGCGAAAAGGTGCAGAATAAAACAAGATGATGTGACACTTATAAATGACTGATTGTTCCATATTTGAAATTTCTATACAGAGTGGTCACCTCTTCTATTGATCTCAGGGATTGACGTGATGCAAATTCGCAGGTCAGAGTTCACCAAGCTCGAACTTCAGAATACCTTCTGGTCTAGTGCATTCACATGTGTATGAATAGAAATCAATGGGGCGAAAAGTCCTGTGTGATCGTGCCTTTAGTTTTTACACAACAATATTTTTAACCAAAAACAGCAGATATTTTAGTATTTGCAACGTTTTAAAAGGTCTGAAAAGACAAAATCATAAAAATGGATTTCAAAGTGCAAGTTTTCAAAAACACTACCGAAAGGCAAACTGGGGAAAATTTAAATTTTCGATTATTTTTCCCAACTGACAACAGCCACTCGTTATCCAAATATTAACCATTTACTGATCTGATTAAGGGCGGCACGGTGGCTCAGTGGTTAGCACTGTCGCCTCACAGTAAGAAGGTTGCTTGTTCGAGTACCGGCTGGGCCAGTTGGCATTACTGTGTGGAGTTTGCATGTTCACCCAGTGTTGGCGTGGGTTTCCTCCGGGTGCTCCGGTTTTCCCCACAATTCAAAGACATGCCCTATAGCTGAATTGAAAGAGCTAAACTGGCCGTAGTGTATGAGTGTGTCTACGTGTGTAAATGTGAGTGTATGGGTGTTTCCTAGTCCTGAGTTGCAGCTGGAAGGGCATCCACAGCGTAAAACATATGCTGGAATAGTTGCCGGTTCATTCCACTGTGGCGACCCCTGATAAATAAGGGACTAAGCCAAAGAAAAATGAATGAATGATAAGATTAATATTTAATTACCATTTAATAAAAAAAATGAATTGACGAAAAGTTAGACACATTAAATATAAAATTTTTAAATGTTGATTTATTTTAATATGCGCAAACAGTTTGGAGTCAATCATTGGATTTGTTTGATTCGTAGATTATGTAGTTGATTTTATAAATAGTTTTTTATAAAGGACGAACAATATAACTGATACCATTAATAAATTAAAAATGAATCCTTTCGGTTAACGGTTAAATGTTCAATATGAGCATCCCTAGCTATCCACTTGTTAAGTGTGACGTCATGCAAAGCGGCTTCCGGGTCCAAGCGCTCTATCAAACTGTATGGGGAGACTCAACAAATGGTAATAATAAACGTTTACAAAGCCATGTAATGCTTTCAAAAATCACGATTGAGATAGATAGATAGATAGATAGATAGATAGATAGATAGATAGATAGA
>CAIGQV010019088.1:8253091-8291990 GCA_903798115.1 Danio jaintianensis
GATAGATAGATAGATAGATAGATAGATAGATAGATAGATAGATAGATCTCCATACCTAATATCCGATTGCCAGAAAGTGATTTTTGTTTTTTATTGTTAAAATATTGGTGTCTGTGATGGAGCAAGTCCAGAGACTGTCATGTACGCCATGATTTTATATAAAAGTTTACTTTAATGTGTGATAGGACTAAAAATAAACAAATATTTTCTCAATTCAAATGACTTGGACCCAGAAACCACTTAACAAAACAGTTAAACACATACATATTACACTCTCCTCTATTTATCCACAAGTACATCGCCAACTACTGGCCAAACATAATACAGCAGTTTTAGTCATTTTGATGGATCCTTCAGAAAAGGGATCATTTGTGTGTCCACAAACGGTCCACATAACTCACAAAACACACACATACACACACACGCACGTTTGTTTTTGTGAAAAGTGGGTACATTACATAGGTTTCCATTGATTTTATACAGCACAAACCATATTTTGTATTGCCCTAACCCCACCCTACCTTTAAACCCAACCATCACAGGAAACAGTGTACAGCTTTACTCTCTGATTAAACTCATTGTGTGATTTATAAGCCTTTTGAGAAACGAGGACATCAGCTGTCCTCATATTTCACCTCCTTTTTGTAATACCTGTGTCATACCCATGTCATTATACAGATTTGTGTCCTGACATGTCACAAAAACACGTACGCGCGCGCACACACACACACACACACACACACACACACACACACACACACACAAAGGGAAAAAAAATAGTGTAGATATACCCTTAGTTACAAATACAGTTCTTTTCTGCTGCTGTTGTTTTTAAATATTTCTCCAGTTACTATAATCCTTACCGCTTTTCGAAAACAGGAATGCATGAATGCGTAAATAAAAGGATTCAAAGTGGAATTAGCATAGCCAAACCACACAAGCGCATCAATCAGCATTGGCGGTGTTGTGTAGCCAATAAAAGGATTCAGGATATTACACAGAAAAAAGGGAGTCCAGCAAACCAGGAAAGCTCCAACCACAATAGCAATGGTAATGGTTGCCTTGCATGTCCGAAGTTGTACATCTCTTGATGGATAAACTCGCCTCAACTGGTTCAACTGAAGATGAATAGATCTCTCCTGCTTTCGGGCGACCATGTAGATTCGAGAATAGATGATAATAATTATGAAACCAGGGATGTAGAAGGAAAACATGGAGGTGAGCACTGCCGGACCGTGACTAAAAAACACATGGCATCCTCCCACACAGCGTACATGAGTTTCGTAGAAGTCTTTGCCTCCATGGATGTTGAACTCAAGGAAGGTCATCACATAAGCGAATATACCAGGGATCAACCAGCTGATAGAGATCATCAACAGTACCGTTGACAAACCAAAACAGGAATGATACGTTAACGGTCCACACACAGCACAACAGCGCTCGGCTGACACACTCAGAAGATGGAAAATGGAAGAGGTGCTGAGAGTGATGTCAATGCATGTGTGTAACTTACATAGGAAATCGCCAAAGTACCAACAGCCCTGCACTGAGCGAACAGCACTCAGAGGCATCACAAACAACCCAATCAGGAAGTCACACAGGGCGAGAGACAGAATCAACTGGTTTGTTGGTGTGTGGAGTTGCTTGAAATGTCCAATGGAGATGATGACCAGTAGATTCCCAATGAAGGTCATTGAGATGATCGACATAATAGCGATGAGCATTGGAACATGGATGCCAAGCGGTCGTACGTATTTCCGACAGGATCCATTTAACGCCTCATAACAGAGATCCATTTGGTAGTCCATTTAATATGATCTGAGGATGAATCTGATATGAGCAAATCTCATGGAAAAAAACAGCCGATGGGCTGGATTTAGTTTGTTCAGTTCTGCTGGCTTCTACTGTACTGTATATCTACATTGTAAAACAGCTGTAAACAATGCTGTAGTTTAAATTAGCAGCAGCCCATAAAAACAGGCGATCTCCCAAGGGAGAAATTAATTTTCCTAAATATTCCTTTTATGGAATTCCAAAGAAAAGACCTACTATAAATATTCTTCTCTCTCTAAGTAGCAGCTTTTTCCATAAAACACTCTAATTCTAAAGAAAAAGCTCAACTGGTCTGTCTGACTTCTGTTAGGAGGTAAAACCAGTATTAATTAGTTTCACCTGCTTTAAATACACCTAAAGGGGCAAAGTCTAATCAATCCGTCTATATTTATTTATCTATGAGTCATGTAATAATAGCAACCAAGTCTTTGTGTTTGCATTTCAAGCTAATGTTGACATCCAGAGCAAACAGCTGCATGTTAAAAATAAAACCCGTGCAGAAACTCCTGTCTCCGTGAAAGCACATCATTTATATATGATGCTAACATGTAAAAGGGTCAAATAAGAAATTCTAAGTGTTAAAATCAAAACGTAAAAGTGCAATCAAACAATTTGCAACCTTCTACTTATACAAAATCACCTCAAAGCAGCAAATATATATATATATATATATATATATATATATATAAAAGCAATAATCTGTTTTCTCTCATGCAATACTTTAACAAAACTATTCTTCAAATACTAAACTGCAAAGTCAACTTTCATAAAAAGTACCTAATTATAACAAATCCCAAATAGTTTCACAATTTCTCCATTGACTCACTCCCAAGACGAGGCCTAAAAACAATTTTTGGCTACGTTCCTCTTTGCTTTTACACACACACACTTGCGAACTGCCCTCCCTGAACACTTCCCCTCAAGGGAAATCCCTGCGGTCATTCTAAACTGCATTCCAATTCATAAAGTGGACGAGCGAAATTTATATGGACAGACCCTGGTCTACTCATACAGCTAGGGCTGCAAGACACTGGGAAAAAAGAAAAAAGAAAAAAAAAGAAAAACTTACATTGCGATATTTGGTTTTTCTGCTATATATGTTGCGATATGAATATAGTTTCACAAGATGACTCTATTTGGAAAGAGTTTCAAATTTTTATATTGATTGGAATGATTTGTAGGGGAGTGCATCTGCATAAAATATACTGAATTATACAAGATAAAATAAATTAAAAGCACAGAACAAAATTAAAAAGATATAGTTTCAGCATCAATATCGCAATGTGCGAATCTGCAATAGTCGCATCGCAAGACCTGCAATGTCAAGTTTGGATTATAATTAGCCAGAAAACAGTTCAGAACATGCAAAGTTAACTAATCAAATAATATGAAAAACTTTCATATTAAAAAGTTTTTTTTAAGGCCTGTGACTGAAAGACTACAAGTTATGAAATGAAAGTGTGGCGCTTTAACAAATATTAATTGTATTTAATTATTTATTACAATAAAGACTATATGCAGTGTTATTTTACATGTTTAATTTCTATACTGTTCGACTCCACCGCCCTACATACAGCATATACATACAGCATATACAGGCCCCATATACAGTAGCTGCGTTTCCATCTACCTATTTTTATGCGCATTTTGGAATATCGCATTAAAAAAACCTAGGATGGAAACGCCAAGATGCGCATACATTTTGAAAATGCACAAAAAAAAATTTTTTTTTTAAGCAGCCAGCACTTTTTTCTGATAAGAAAAAATGTGCATAAACTACGATGGAAACGCATTTACCAGATAAATTCTAGCATGCGCATCAAAAAAAAAAAAAAAAAGTAATGTGATTTTGCTTCAACAGATCAAGTGATAACAAAAATGGCGGAAAGTGGGAGGTATGTTTGGGTGGACGATGAGGTCTGAACATTTTTAAATGTTATACAAGAAAGAAGTGACGATCACCCTTGATGGAAAAAAAATAAAATAAAATAAAATAAAAAATAAAATCAAGGGAACGTGCAGCATTCCCAAAGAGCAGTCTCGCTTTTGGAGGCGGGAGATGACATGACTGCACGCATTACGTTTCGTTTACGTGTTCTAAGGGGCAAGTAAGTTATTACATACAAGTATATTACATACAAAAAAGGCCTTCTCCTAATGCAGTAACTTCACTTCTTTTGATATTTGGCGCCAGTTTATCAGGAAGTGTTGATTTTGTTCTCTTGGACTAGTTGGATAGAAACGGTGCTTTATCCTTGCAATATTTCAGTGTTGCACATAAATTTAATACGCATCTTTGGATGGAAACATGGCTATTTAATCTGGAAGAGAAAAATCTCAAAGCAAGATTGATGGATAATGAAGAGACATACTTAAATCATCTACAAGGTGAATGCATACCTTGGCTCTAGGGGTCAAACAACAAAAAATAAGGTCAAGAATCTTGGTGTGATTCTGGAGTCAAATATGAGTTTCAGTAGTCATGTCAAAGCAGTAACTAAATCAGCATACTATCATCTCAAAAACAATACAAGAATTAGATGCTTTGTTTCCAGTGAGGACTTAAAGAAACTTGTTCATGCTTTTATCAGCAGCAGGGCTGATTACTGTAATGAACTCCCCACTGGCCTCCTCAAAAAGACAGTCAGACAGTTGCAGCTGATCCAAAACGCTGCTGCCAGGATTCTGACCAGAACCAGAAAATCAGAGCACATCACACCTGTCCTCAGGTCTTGACACTGGCTCCCAGTTTCATTCAGAATAGATTTAAAGCATTATTACTTGTCTATAAATCACTAAATGGACTAGGACCTCAATACATTACAGATATGCTCACTGAATATAAACCTAACAGATCACTCAGATCATTAAGATCAAGTAAATTAGAAATTCCAAGAGTTCATTCAAAGCAGGGTGAATCCGCCTTCAGCTACTGCGCCCCCCGCTGCTGGAATCAGCTTCCAGAAATGATCAGATGTGCTCCAACATTAGGCACATTCAAATCAAGACTTAAAACACATCTGTTTAGCTGTGCCTTTACCGAATGAGCACTGTGCTACAGTACATCCTACAGATCGCACTATTATGTCTTTTTTTCCTTTTTTATTCCTTTAAAACATGTTTTTAACACATTTTAACCTGTTTTCAATCATTTTTATTATGTTATTTTCTTATACTTGTTTCTTTTATTCCTGTTTACGTAAAGCACTTTGAATTATCACGGTGTATGAAATGTGCTATATAAATAAACTTACCTTGCCTTGCCTACCATGCTGACCAGCCAAACCGACCATTAGATACAGTACACACACACACAGTTCACTCTTAAACATCTTGAGACCTGAAAGCAAATCAGAAACTTCATGTACTCACATGACACCACCAAGCCCGTTTCATTGGTTCACAGAAATACCCTCTCTGAGTTGAAGCATTCAAAAGGCCAGAAAGTACAGATCCACCATCATCTCTTTAGGATGCAGGGAGTCTTCCTGTGGTAAGAAACAAACACGTAACAAATTGTAATTTAAACGTGTTAGAATGAATCCAACTTCATTATTGTATCTCAGAACGTAAAGGTTACGATTTGCAATTAAAAAATATAGAAATCCTAATTAATCTATTGTCTCGTTCTAGGTATTGAAGTGCCTGTATGATGAATCAGAGTCATCCGTGGACAGCAGAGACGTTCAGCCTCTGTTTTGAATCCATAAATGACTCCTGCGTTAAGACAGCCTATTCTCCGCTCTTCCGCGCTCCTCTATACCTTCTTTTTATTATTACCATCATACTGATAGTGTTTGGCAACCTGTGGGTCATCTGCACCATCTCCTTTTTCCAGCAGCTCCACACACCCACCAACTACCTGATCCTCTCAATGGCCATATCAGACCTGCTGCTGGGCAGTTTTGTCATGCCTCCGAGTATGTTGCGCTCTTTGGAAACGTGCTGGTACTTTGGAGACTTTTTCTGCAAGTTTCACTCTGCTACTGATTTTACACTGTGTAATGCATCTGTTTTGCACCTTGTGTTTATCTCGATCGACCGCTATTATGCAGTTTGTCAACCGTTTCACTATCAGAGCAGAATGACCACACGTGTGAGCATCTTCATGATCTTGATCAGCTGGGGTTTTTCTGCCTTTTTCGGCTTTGGGATTATATTCTCAGAGCTGAAAGTCGAAAAAAAAAGAACCGAGGAGTTGCATGTCGCCTGCAAGGGAGGTTGTTTAGCATTGCATGGCCGAGAAATCGGAGTAACGTATTCGCTTGCGTTTTATTTCCTCCCTATGTTTGTAATTGTTAGCCTTTACAGCAGGGTTTTTGTTATAGCCCTCAAACATGTCCGTGTTATTAATAACAATGCCGCATGCTCACTGTCAGCTACTAAAATGGATTTGAAAGCCACTAAAACGCTTGCTATTATCATTGGAGTTTTTATGTCTTGTTGGACACCTTATTTCATGTGTAACATCATCGATCCTATTGTCAACCACACAATACCAGCACTGCTGTATGAGGTACTGATGTGGGTGGCTTATCTGAATGCCGTGTTCAATCCGTTGGTTTATGCCTTTTTTTACAGCTGGTTCAGAGATAAATCCAAACTTTTGTTTGAGAAATTGTATAAATTGTGCTAAATCTACATGCACATCTGCTCTCTGCTTATTTCACGAACATTATTTTCCTTGTATTTGTACATGTGAAATGTTTTAGTAGATTTTAAGTAGGAAGAACTACAGGATGTCATATTAGTATGTCAAGCTTTTATTTATTAAATGCTTTTAACCTCTTAAATATCACCCCACATTTGAAATTCACACTTGAAAATTTCAGATGATATGCATTGCATATTTTATGTAGTTTGTCCATATATTCTCCATATATTAGTGTGTTTATTTATATAGCACATTTTTTACAACACAACGTTGCCCAAAGTGCTGAACACAATCAACACTAATTAAAGTAACAAGTCATAAAGCACATACATAACAACTAAAACATAAGACAAACCCCTCAACATTAAAAAGGCTTCAGATAAATTCAGGTTTAGACATTTTTTGGTGTTATTTATTTATTGTTTTTGTGAATACTGTACTGAAACATCTTGAATACGAGACAGCAACAGTTAACGTTAAAACACAGTGATCCTTATAATATAATTATATTTAATAGTCATACGTATTTTAATGTGTAGAACATGCATGCACTAATTCAAATCGCTTTAAAAAATGTTCCTATTTTCTGTTTTGTTGATAATTACTTTATGCTTTTATCATATATTTTCTTATGCCTTTCTTTTCTGAATTATCTAAGAAATTAAATGTTTCTTGGTGATCAATCTTGTGTGTCTTTAAAATCAATGATATGTGACAAGCAAAACAAAGTTAAATCTTCAATGTGTTTTCAGTCAATAAAGATCAATTAAGGCCTGTCCTGTCATACTGCATGGCATATTGCATTGGCTATAAACCCATTTGTGGTACATATGTAGCATCTTCCACACCTTTTCTGTCCCTAAATCTATAAAACAAACACTAATCTCAATACTATCTAGTAAATTAGAAGTATGCCCTAATTGAAGAATGCATACAGTGTTTCATTCTGCTTTAATATATTAAATCCAATTTTTCATTTTTCATGTGTCAATAAATTGGCCTTCCAAAATTATTCTGAATCATATTACATAATTGATTTGTAATATCTATTTAAATAAAGAACAACTCTCCCACTGTATTTCAAAGTATAACATTGGCCTTCCAGTTAAAACAGTCTATAGGCCAAGCACAAGAATGAATTGTAGTCACATATACTGTATCCTTTAATGATATAAATGTCAATTTTAGGTCTAAATGCTGCTTTAAAAGACTCTACACAATTATAGAGCACTTTAAAAAGGAGATAACAGAAACAAAAAGGCATTTTGCTGCAAGATTACAGTGCAGTTACACCATCCACCAGCAGGGGCTAAAGAGGTCAAACTAAAACAGAAAAACATGACCATTGGTTACTTAAAACTGATTATGTTGCAAGTGTACACACAGAGCTATCTTTATGCACTGTAAAAAATGCTGGGTTCCACACAATTCCTTCAAAAAAATGAAGTGGATTGAACAAAACAATTAAGTTGTCCCCAAAATAAACTTAAGAATTGTGCTAGTAATTATAAATATAAATAAGTAGTTTGAACAAGCAGCAAAAGTCATTTTTGAGTGTGGGGACTTGCCACAGACATAATGATCATGCTTATACATGTTTATACACATTATTATCAAAATAATTCATTCTGTGTGATTTATGAGCTGTTTTCCTCAAGGTGACCAAAAAAAAGGTCAACATTTATTGCTATATTTGTGGGGACATTTGGTCATACACAACTTCAGACTTTTTATTTAAACAAATCAAGGAAAGGATCATTTCAAATCTTCAATGTGGGGCCCAGTGAGGGCTCCTGGGGGCTACAGTAGCTGAGGGCTGCCTATGCAGAGCCAACACTAATGGGCTGATGTTGATTTTGCCATTGAGCAAACTCTCATTGGCCCTGCGTTCACAGCCTGCTGTGGGCCCAGAACAGGACGGCCCACATAAGGCCTTCATGGGATTAATGTAGGCTGTCTGCTAGCATGGGCTACTCACACAGATCCCACAGTGAGCCCACAGTTTTGGACCCTACCTGGCTAGCCTGCATTGGTTCTGGTTAGATTTGGTGTGTGCTGGCCATAGTTCACTGTGCCTGCAAAAAGCCAGCATAGGCCCTGCACAAGCATTTTTGCTGGTGACTGCATTACCTGCATTATGGAAACGTGCTGCTGCATGGGTTTAAATTTGCTCATTTTTTCATAGTACCTTCCACAATGATCTTTTATTGGGTTATTCTTGCTCTAATTTGCTCTGTTTAGTAAATCTGGCTCTAAGAATTGTTTAAAAAAAGTGAAAATAAGTGTACTTTGTCTTACTGCACTGATACATACAATAAGTGTAACTTGTTGACACTGGTTAATAGATTCAGGGGCATTTACATAACCTTTTTATGCAAATTTGCTGTACATTTGAACAGCCAGAAAATAAAAAAGTATTTTAAAATAGGTTTAAATAGTGCTAGTTTGTGAATATACTACTATTAATCACCATTGTGTAAAACAACAAACTGTGGAAAAAAATAATCATAATGTCATGTGTATCATGTTTTTCAGTGTAGTATTTTTCCCCACTGTGACTGGACGACAGGTTCAAAAATGACATTGATGAAAGGTGTGTTTTACCAAAAGTTTGTCACAGTCACACAAGGAAGTGTAAACTTCAAGGGTGTTTATTCAGTGATATGCACAATAGTAGTTAGGTGAAGTAGGTGAATGGTGTTGAAGAAGGTGAGCGATATCACACGCTCACACAGTTCAGCAGCTCAATTCAGTTCAAAGGCTATTGCCAACATAAGAACAGTCACTTCCCTTATACCCTTATATGAGCATTGGCATTCACAGGAGGACATCCATGGAAGAGCGCAGGAGCAGACAGGAGAGAAGACGAGGGGGACCATGTATGTCTGATTCCAGCCGTTGACTGAGTGAGGTGAGTATTTATAGTGAGTGGTGATTGCAGGTGCAGGTGATCAGTAATCAGGTGAGGGTTCACGGGTGTGGTGCGTGGTGGATGGTGAGTGAGAATGGTGATTGGGACTGGGAGAACGAGCAGCGGGTGTGACAAAGTTGAATAGTCCTCAAATTTTCTAAAGTTAAAAATGTAAACATTATTGTACAACGGTAATAAAAAAAATGATAAAGGAGTTATTCAACATTCTCTGAAAACAAAAAGTTTTAGAGATATTTTTCTAAAAAAGTTCTAGAGATTTTTTTAAATAAATATATAGTTATAAACTCATATGAATTATGGTTGGGGTTGTGGTGTGGGCCAGTTCTGAATCAAGTGATGATTAAAATACACAGTAGATGGAATTTATTTGTATCTTGTGGAGTCAGTTTTGGGCATAAATAAAAATACAATAATGGGGCCACATTAGGTAACAAAACAGCAATATAACAGATAAAACACATCATGAACGCACGCAGACTGCTTCAGTATGTTTTAACAAAGATATCTGACTATGATATCACATTTACAATAGTATTGTTCTTGAAGAATTGCTCTGAAATATTCTTCCAGACAGAATGACTCTGAAAGCATGTCTGAACCAGCTGTAAAAGAAAGCATACACTATGGGATTACAGGTGGAATTATAATATCCAACCCACAAGAACAAGTCAAACAGCAATGGAGGAACAGAGTAACCGATAAAGGGATCAATAAGATTACAGAGGAAAAAGGGAATCCAGAAAGTTAGAAACACCCCCACGATGATGGCTAAAGTCTTATTGGCTTTTCCCTCTTTTTTCAGTTCAGAATTCACACTCTGGATGGCCTGAACCTGCCGTTGAGCTTCGTGTAAGATCTTCAGATACACACAGAGCATGACAAATGCAGGAATATAAAAACAGGCCAATGACATAAAGACAGCTACCTCTCTGCTCTGAAAAACAAGGCATCTTCCAATACAATCAATGTTTTCATAGTAAAAATCTTCAACACCGAGAATATTCAGCTCCATGAAGATCATGCCAAACCCCAGAACAGCCGAAACAGTCCAGCAGATAATAATCATAGCCAATGTGGCAAGTGATGTCATTTTACTGTGATATTGGAATGGGTGACATATGGCGTAATATCTGTCTAAAGAAATGATGCAGAGGTTTAAAATTGAAGCGGTGCACAATGTGACATCAAGACTGCTGTGTATTTTACAGAACAAATCTCCCAGATACCAGCAGGTCTCGATGGAGCGCAGCATGCTGGGAGGCATCACAACTCCTCCGACAAGCAGATCGGCCACAGCCAGTGACAAGATGAGGTAGTTAGTCGGTGTGTGAAGCTGCCTGAAATGAATGACCGTTATGATCACCAGCAGGTTTCCTATGATTGTGATTATTGAAGAGGCACTAAAAAGAATGTAGAGAAATATTCGTGTCTCCAAAGGATAGACAAACTTCTGACAAGACCTGTTACTGAACTCATAACAGAGAAGAGGCTTTTCCCAGATTCCATTGTGGCTGATGTTTATCCGGATGTCCATTTAAAACCATTCACTGAAGCTTTCCTGTTTGAGACAAGGGAGTGATATCAGTCCCAGCCTTTAAATACTGTAGAGTGCAGCTGTTAATGAATATTCATGAATGAATTACATGTTAAAATGTCAATGTATTGTAAATGAAACACTTAAACGGAATAAATAAAAGAATAAATCTGTATCAAGGAAATCTTGGACTTTCATCCATGTTCTTACCTTTTTTTCTACAATGAACCAAAGCTACCAGACAGAGCACACATTTATAGCACAAGAGTTTCGTAAGAACCTCCCTCGTGACAAATCATTTGCATTTCCATGAAAGCTTTACCGAAAGTCCATGTCAGCAAAAATGCTTTCTGAATAATAATTAAAAAAAAGAAAAATAATCAAACTTTCACAAAAACACTAATGGGGAAATTTAGCCAAACAAAATGCACCTGAAAATAATCATAAACCATTTTTTAAAATACAAAAATGTTTTATAATTGATGTACATGCAGATCAGGATAAAAGCTGGAATGTTAAGTAAGAGATCAATAAGAATCCAGTTGCTCAAGCTTTGCACTATAACAATCTGCATCTTCCATCACAGTTTTAACTTGTCCTGGTAGCTGGCCATGAAGTAGGCCTAAGCAGGATAATCATCTGCTGTCTGTCTATGTTCTCTAATCCTTCCTAATCTTTAAGGTAAGGACTCTGCTCAGAACACAGGACACAGCGTCTGGAGGCCTACAAAAAGGCATGAACAGGCCTAAGAAGGGGCAAACGCAAGTTAACGCAACTCATAGAAGACTACATTATCAGTGATCACTCCAGTAACATGTAGCAAGGGATAAGACTGGCTACAGCAAAGACAAGGCTTGGTCCTTGGTTCCAGTTAAAGTAACTCTTAATGCTTCAGGAAAACAAGACATCAGGGCTGCATGATTAATTGAAATGAAATTGAAACCGCAATTCAGCAAAAACACATCTTGCCAGAGAAACAAGGCTCTGTGTTCAGTAGTAACTCTCCTCTGATGGCTAGAGGGCGCTCACATGTGGAAATTGCAAATATGCCACACAATCAAATAGCACACAATATTTAACTGCTTTAATTGATTAAACAAGACTAATAAAACATACAACAGTAGAATCACCTCACAGAAAAATTGATTTCAAACTTGGCAGAACAACGACAACAAGGTTTCGCTTTAGGTTGTGGAAGGAATTTGAACAGTGTCCTGAAGCTGGCCACGCAACGCATCAGAAGCACCACTCTTCGCCTGTAATTATCCATCAGTCCAAATAAAGCGCATTTGGAAGCATAAGCATGTGCACCTGTTAACGCTTATTATTTTTTCAGTTAAAGCTCATTTTTATGCAGGCCCGCATTGTCGCCAGCTAATTTGAATACAGCATTGATTCTTAACTTTTGAGAATCAATTCAAAATCATTGGAGAAAGAATCATGATTCATCAATATTTTCTGCCACCCTTAAGGCTGATTTATACTTTCGCGTCAAGTGCACACGTATGGTCCAGCGCAGCCTTCGCGCGGTCGTATAGCTGACGCTGGCTGACACCTCTCAAAAAATGAGCGCAAGCTCTGTGATTGGTCGGCTTGGTAAAGCTGACGAGTGTGGGCGGGGGTGAGAGCCCCGCGAACCCGTTGGGACGAGTGTTTACAAGTGTGGGCTCCCGTGAAGGAGCTCCAGATGGAAACTTTTGTTTTGTGTTTACCTTATGATTAAAGTTGTTGCATGTCCACCGGTTCCCGCTTCAAAACGAGCAAGTTTTAACTACTTAGCTACTATTATGGATTAAAAAGGTCATATTTTGGTTTTGGGGGTCTCCGGCTGATATGCATGCAAGGTCAAAAAACACTTTCATTGTCTTATAATATGCATTTATTTTTACCTAATTATCCCAACGACTCCCATATGATTCGTTCAGCGATTCATTTATTCCCAAACCCCTCCTTAGCACAATGCTAATCTGCGCTGATTGGTCCGATGACCCAGTCTGTTGTGATTGGTCGACTGCGTTCAGCGCAAGACAGAGAGAAATGCCCAGCACAGCTTATCAACAAGTAGTCAGAGTGCAGAGAATATGTGTGAGCCCAATGCAGGAGTGCATTAAAGCAATGCAGTTTAACACCAGCATATTGCTCTATTCTTAACCATAAGTAAAAACAGTGACACACATTCAGTATTAATCCACACAGTGGCAAAAGCTGAACTATTCTGAAACTTGACGCCACACGTGTGTAGGAACAGCTGATGGTGGCCATAGCAACGAAAAACGGCAGTGGATCACGAGCTCACAAACGTATTTAAATTCGTAAACAAAGTGGCACGCGTCGCTTTTTCAACATGGTTTTAGACGCGATAAGAGAATATAAAGAGTTAACCAGATACAGTACAAGCGGTTACAAGTAGCAAAACACAATTAAATACATAATTTGAAAGCTAGAGAAAACAAGGAGGCAACCATTTTAATCGCACTTACTTACACTTATGAAATGGAGGAAGAAACTGATCCATGAACTGTGTACTGTAAACTTCCTGTCAAGCTTTGACAAAGTCCCATACATCAATAGTCTTTTCTGATCCTTCCTTTAACAAACGGCAGACGAATCCCCAGTTGTAAGCGTGTAGATTGCTGAAGCACTCGTCAGAAAAATGACGAGAACACAGCACAAGGCTGGGGCGATAATGCTAAGGTATTTCTGCAAAAGTAAACTTCAACCACTGACTCTTCACAGCCTCATCTTTGGGTAGGGAAAATAACACTAACTTTCCCTCACACTTCAGAGCACAGCGTCTTCGCGACATGATTCAACCGGGATCTGCTACAGTGTTTGTCTTCCTCTTTTTCTTTCGACAGCGTTTATGGGCGGGGCCGGGGGTTTCAATTTTCCCGGGTCTGCGAGTGCAACAAATGGGCGGGGCTTGAGTTCCGTATCGACGTCACGCCAACACGGCTAAAGACTCGTTACAGCTGTGATTCATTCGAACCACTATGAGTCGACTCTTTTATAGATGAATCAATAGTTTTAAACACGGTGCACTTTTCAATCATACACCGCTACTGTAAAGCGATTAAACCATAAAGTACGTGCAATTAAACCATGTGCTTTTTAAACCAGGCATTTTCATAGATTTGTTACATTATCGGCTCTGAAAATACACTTTAGACTAGAAACACAGGAGACTGGAAATTAAAAACGTAATACTAGTATGAGACTCTGGCAAGAGTTCTGGCAAAAGATTGAAAGGCCTGAAAAATCTGCAATGTATGTTTTGGATATTTCCCATTCTTAGCATTGTAATTGGATAAAATAAATAAGTTTATATTCTTGATAAGTCTAATGATGTAATAAACTTAAAACTATTAAAAATAAACTGCAGGCCTCTAGTATGTATACAATTATAATTGGTCAAAATCTTGTGCTATGAAGGATTAGACTGAAAGTGAGTTTGTGGAGAAGGATATTTTGTGTGTTTGTGGAACTGAGCGCAGACCCTTTTCATAGATACAATGTACAACTTTAATACATATAGTATGCATAGATGAGAGGAGCAAAGTTAAACACTGGTGGCCTGTATGCCAAAACATTCAGTGAAGGCATTTATATCACAAACAGTATTTCTAAAACATATTTATTTTGTGCTGTTTTGAGTTCAAATGTTCATTTTAGAAATCATATACAGAACAAAATATATTAATAAATAGTTCAACTGCAATATGTACCAATCAGAAAATTAAGCATCAGTAAAATCCATAGCTACAATTGTATATGTTTAATTTTACAAAAGTACTGTTCTTGATGAATTTGTCTGAAATATTGCTTTGGACAGAATGACTCTGAAAGCATGTCTGAACCAGCTGTAAAAGAAGGCGTACACTATGGGATTACAGGTGGAATTATAATATCCGATCCAACAGAACAAGTCAAACAGCAGTGGAGGAACAGAGTAACCGATTAATGGATCAATAATATTGCAAAGAAAATAAGGAACCCAGAAAGTCAGAAACACTCCAATGATGATGGCTAACGTTTTAGTGGCTTTTCCCTCTTTTTTCAGTTCAGAATTCACACTCTGGATGGCCTGAACCTGCCGTTGAGCTTCGTGTAAGATTTTAAGATACACACAGAGAATGACAAAAGCAGGAATATAAAAACAGATCAGTGAGTACACAGTTGCTACGGTTTTACCCGTAAACAGTGTACATCCTCCATCACATCTAATGTTCTCATAGTAAAAATCTTCAACACCGAGAATATTCAGCTCCATGAAGATCATACCAAAACCCAGAACAGCAGAAACAGTCCAGCAGATAATAACCATAACCAATGTGGCAAATGACGTCATTTTACTGTGATATTGGAATGGGTGACATATGGCATAATATCTGTCTAAAGAAATAATGCAGAGGTTTAAAATTGAAGCGGTGCACAATGTGACATCGAGACTGCTGTGTATTTTACAGAACAAATCTCCCAGATACCAGCAGGTCTCGATGGAGCGCAGCATGCTGGGAGGCATCACAACTCCTCCGACAAGCAGATCGGCCACAGCCAGAGACAAGATGAGGTAGTTAGTCGGTGTGTGAAGCTGCCTGAAATGAATGACCGTTATGATCACCAGCAGGTTTCCTATGATTGTAATTATTGAAGAGGCACTAAGAAGAATGTAGAAAAATATTCGAGTTTCCAAAGAATAAACAAATTTCTGACAAGACCTGTTACTGAACTCATAACAGAGAAAAGGTTTTTCCCAGATTCCATTGTGGCTGATGTTGGTCCGGATGTCCATTTAAAACCATTCACTGAAGCTTTCCTGTTTGAAACAAGGGAGTGATATCAGTCCCAGCCTTTAAATACTGTAGAGTGCAGCTGTTAATGAATATTCATGAATGAATTACATGTTAAAATGTCAATGTATTGTAAATGAAACACTTAAACGGAACAAATAAAAGAATTTAAAAAATTAAAATTAAAAAATTAAAAATAAGAGGCTGCATCATGGAAATCTTGGACTTTCATCCATGCTCTTACCTTTCTTTCTACAATTCACCAAAGCTACCAGACAGAACACAGAGGGCACATTTATAGCGCAAGAGTTTCATAACAACTTCCCTCCTGCCAAATCATTTGTTTTCCATGGAAACTTTCCCGAAGGTCTATATCAGCAAAAAAATGCTGTCTGAATAATAAAAAAACAATAAGAGGGAAATCTAGACAAAAAAAAAAAAATAATAATAATAATCATAAACCATGTTTAAAAAACACCATGTTTATTTTTAATAATTTATGTTTGTTAATAATACAAATCAATTGAATTGTTCTCCAATCCAAAACTGTTGTTTAACAGCAAGGCTCAGAAGACAGGACACAGCATTTAAGTCTGGGGAACTGGAGACCTACAAAGAGGCATGAACAGGCCTAAGAAAGGACAAATGTAGGTTAAATCAACCTATAGAAGAATACATTATCAGTGATCACTCCAGTGGAATGTGGCAAGGGATAAGAGTGGCAATAAGTACAGCAAAGACACGGCTTGGTCCTTAGTTCCAGTTAAAGTAACTCTTAATGCTTCAGCAAACCAAGATATTAGAAGATAAAAATATCCACAAAATCCTCCCATCTGAAGTCTGCGAGGATGTGAAAAGTCTCAAAAATGGCAAAAGGCTGGCGAGAACACTCTCTGGAAAGCCCTTGCCTCGCTTTTCAATGACTGTCTCCAAAAAGATTATGTGCCGGACCAATGGAGGAAGTCGACCACTGTCATCATACCAAAAAAGGTGACCGTGAAGATCTGAAGAACTATCGGCCAATAGCTCCTCTACCAACCATCTACAAGGGCTTCACCAAAGTGCTCGTCAATCGGATGACAAAACTACTTAACAATGAACACCCATGTGAACAGGTGGCTTCCAAAGTGCTTCTTAACGCAGACTATTTACAGGTTGTCAATTAAGTACTGGAAAGTATCTGCATGATTTGCTGCATTGACTATGAAAAGGCGGTAAATCAATGCCGTTACCAATGCCCTGATCCGACAGAACATCCCAAAGTAGTACATCCAAATACTACCAAATATCAATACTGGCTGCACAACAACAATCAAGCTGGCGACAGGGTGACACTATCTCGCCAAAACTATTCAATGTTTTTTCAAACACTGGATTGGGACAACAGAAGCATCTGAATCGACGGAGAGCTGCTACTCCCTCTTTGATTTACTGATGACATCATCCTGTTTGCCTACGACGTACAAACTGATGAGTCGATGCTACAAGAACTCAACAAAGTTAATGCAAAAGTCGACCTGGAAAACAGGAACAAGTCCCAGATGAAGAAGAACAGCTGCTGCACCAATGAACGGAATCATGCTAGAAGGCCAAACCATCAACTTTGTTGACAAATACGTCTACCTGGGCCAACAAGTCACCAAAAAAAAAAAAAAGACAACGAGACTCAGAGACGATGCAGCACAGCATGGAATAGCTTCAAGAGCATACAAGAAGTCCTCACAAAAACAATAGATGTCAAAGCCCGCACCCAACTCTTCAACTCCACTGTTCTACCTGCACTTAACTATGGCTGTGAAACGTGGATCATGCGGGGTACAGAAGAGAAGAAGCTGCAGACAACAAACAGCGATGGAGCAGAGAATCCTGAAGCTCCAACTTTAAGACAAGGTCCGAAGCGACCACATTCAACAGGAAACCAAGTTCAAGGACGCTTATGAAGATCCCAGAGAGCGTAAGCTCAGATGAGCCGAACACATGGTGCACCAAGACAACAACATTTGAACCACTCAACCAAAATTCTGGTGGCCCTACGTCTTTAAACGATCACAAGGATGTCCCCCAGACCGCTTGCCGAAAGAAATGGAAAAGGCATTTGGGAAAAACTGGCATCAGTTAGCCAGAAATCATGAACTCTATAGGTGACTGAAGGACCTGCTCCACCACAACGGTGGATGAACCAGGGCTTCAAGTATCAAGTATATAAGACTAATACAGGCTAGAATTCAACCCCAAAGGTGTAAACCTTGTGGAAACACTGCCTTTCAACATGACTGTGCACCAATGCACAAAGCAAGGTCTATAAAGACATACAGAGGTTGAACAACAAAACTGTAATGCCTGGTTTTAGACCACAATAATTCATTAGTATGGTATAGGGCCTCCTTTTGCAGCCAATACAGCATCAGTTTGTCTTGAGAATGACAGATACAAGTCCTGCACAGTGGCCAGAGGGATTTTGAGCCATTCTTCTTGCAGAATAGTGGCCAAGTCACTATGTGATGCTGGTGGAGGAAAACCTTTCCTGATTCTCTCCTTCAAAACACCCCAAAATGGCTCAATAATATTTAGATCTGGTGACTGTGCAGGCCATTAGAGATGCTCAACTTTACTGTCATGTTCATCAAACCACTCTGTCACCAGTCTTGTTTTGTGTATTGGTGCATTATCATCCTGATACATGGCACAACCTTCAGAATACAATGTTTAAACCATTGGGTGCACATGGTCCTCCAGAATGGTTCAGTAGTCCTTGGCAGTGACAGACCCATCCAGCACAAGTATCGAGCCTAGGGAATGCCATATTGCAGCCCAAACCATCACTGATCCATCCCCATGCTTCACTCTGGGTATGCAACAGTCTGGGTTGTACGCTTCTTTGGGGCTTCTCCACCCCGTAACTCTCCCGGATGTGTAAAAGACAGTGAAGGTGGACTCATCAGAGAACAATACATGTTTCACATTGTCCACAGCCTAAAATTGTTGCTGCTGGCACCATTGAAACAGACGTTTGGCATTGGCACGAGTGACCAAAGGTTTGGCTATAGCAGCAGTTTTGGTTGAAACAGGAGAGTTGAGGTCACCAAGCTGGTCAAATTTATCCATGAAACCTTCAACAGTAAATTGACCAGGGTTTCAGGTTCATTGTCCAACCCCTGTAGATGAGTAAGTGTGGTGTAGAGTTCTGACCTCATTCATTTATTTTCTTTTCAGCTTAGTCCCTTTATTAATCTGGGGTCGCTACAGCAGAATGAACCGCCAACTTATTCAGCATATGTTTTATGCAGCGGATGCCCTTTCAGCTGCAACCCATCACTGGGAAACACTTATACATTCTCATTCACACACATACACTACGGACAATTTAGCTTACCCAATTCACCTGTACCGCATGTTTTTGGACTTGTGGGGGAAACCGGAGCACCCGGAGGAAACCCACGCAAATGCGGGGAGAACATGCAAACTCCACACAGAAATGCCAACTGACCCAGCCGAGGCTCGAACCAGCAACCTTCTTGCTGTTAGGCGAGAGCGCTACCCACTGCATCGCCGGTTCTGATCTCAAAATAAATGAAAAAATTTGGGATGAATTAGAGAGAAGACTGTGAGCCAGGCCTTCTCGTCCAACACCAGTGCCTGACCTCACAAATGCTCTTCTAGAAGAATGGTCAAAAATCCCCATAAACACAATCCTAAGCCTTGTGGAAAATCTTCTCAGAAGAAGCTGTTGGAAGCTGTGGATGAATGAAAATCAAGCACTGTTTCAGTTAAAATACTACAAAAAAAATGTGCTGAACCTCAGGTTGCCAGGTTAACCTTCAATAAAATTTGACATGAGCGTCTCTGACAAAAAGACATAGTCTGTAGCAATTTATTAAAGTGATTAAACCATAAACCATGTGCTTTTTTTAACCAGGTATTTTCATAGATTTTCAGTTATAAGACTAGAAACAGGTGACTGAAAACGTAAAACATAATACTATTATACTCTGGCAAGGGTTTAGGCAAATGTTGGAAAGGCTTAAAAAAATCTGCTATGCATGTTTTTGATATTTCCCATTTATAACACTGTGATTGGATGAAAGAAAGTTTATATTCTAGATCAGTCATATTGAATTAATGATGTGACAAACATAGAACCATTACAAATGAAATAAATATAAAGCCTGCAGTACTTATACAATTAAATGGATTCAATTCTTTTGATCTTGATCTTTCTCACTTTGAAAGTAAGTTTGTGGAGGAGGGAGATGTTTTGTCTGCTTTTGAAAGTGAGCAAGAAAGTGAGCAAGTGCCCTGCAAAGTATACTCTACAGGATATTGTGCCATGATGCAGAAGGTATACTTATTTCAGATGGGCTAGGTCCAACCGATATTTACATGCATTTGTTCCAACTGCAGTTGGGTTACTTAACAAGCTTTAAGTTGTATTTTCACTTTTTTTATTTACTTGGTCATGGTTAATTTTATTGTTTACTGTTATTTCTATGTTTGTTCGAGTGTTTATCTGTTTATCTGTCAACTATTGCTGTTAACAAAATTGCCCCTCGGGGACAATAAAGACATTCCAATCCAAAATGATTTCAGTTTGAACAGAACATGCTTTGTTAAAATGGTTTTTAATGTGATATGTTCCTTTATTTTGTATTTATTTATGGAACTATATTATGTCACACATCATGCTCCTCTAGTAAGATGCTGCAGGCAGTACCATTTTGTAAATATGTGAATGAATGTTCTGAAGTAAAATAAGGGAGTTCTCATGCTCAGGTAGAGAGCAATGAAGGAGAAGGCACTAGGGAACAATGCCCATAGCTTAGGGAAATGTCAATGAAATGCACAGTTTATGCATGGAGCTCTATATATAAATCATCTAATTACAGGCATTTATATATACAATATTTTTAAAAAATTACATTTATTTTGTGCTTTTTTTGAGTTTAGAATATTTATTTTAGAAAACACATACAGCATAAAAAACAATTTAAATAGTTCAACTGCAATATGTACTAATCAGAAAATCAGTAAACCCCATTGCTACATTGTTTAAATTTACAACAGAATTGTTCTTGATGAATTTGTCTGAAATATTGCTTTGGACAGAATGACTCTGAAAGCATGTCTGAACCAGCTGTAAAAGAAGGCGTACACTATGGGATTACAGGTGGAATTATAATATCCGATCCAATAGAACAAGTCAAACAGCAGTGGAGGAACAGAGTAACCAATGAATGGATCAATAATATTGCAAAGAAAAAAAGGAACCCACAAAATCAGGAACACTCCAATAATGATGGCTAAAGTCTTATTGGCTTTTCCCTCTTTTTTCAGTTCAGAATTCACACTCTGGATGGCCTGAACCTGCCGTTGAGCTTCGTGTAAGATCTTCAGATACACACAGAGAATGACAAAAGCAGGAATATAAAAACAGATCAGCGAGTACACAATTGCTATGGTTTTACTCTGAAACACAAAGCAGCCTCCATCACATTTAATGTTCTCATAGTAAAAATCTTCAACACCGAGAATATTCAGCTCCATGAAGATCATGCCAAATCCCAGAACAGCCGAAACAGTCCAGCAGATAATAATCATAACCAATGTGGCAAGTGATGTCATTTTACTGTGATATTGGAATGGGTGACATATGGCATAATATCTGTCTAAAGAAATGATGCAGAGGTTTAAAATTGAAGCGGTGCACAATGTGACATCAAGACTGCTGTGTATTTTACAGAACAAATCTCCCAGATACCAGCAGGTCTCGATGGAGCGCAGCATGCTGGGAGGCATCACAACTCCTCCGACAAGCAGATCGGCCACAGCCAGAGACAAGATGAGGTAGTTAGTCGGTGTGTGAAGCTGCCTGAAATGAATGACCGTTATGATCACCAGCAAATTTCCTATTATTGTGATTATTGAAGAGGCACTAAGAAGAATGTAGAACAATATTCGGGCTTCAAACGCATAGACAAACTTTTGACAAGACCTGTTACTAAAGTCATAACAGAGGAAAGGCTTTTCCAATATTTCAGATTCGTTGAAGTTTATCCGGATGTCCATTTACACCATTCACTAGAGTGTATCTGTTTAAAACAAGCAAGAAGTTAACTTCTATCTGTACCATTAAATGCATGCATCTCTATGTTCCAAGTTCTAATATTTCTAATTATTACATATAATTTAGAGCATATTCAACACACACAACAGTTCTCTGTAAGCTACTATCCATTCAATTTAAATTGCTCAAATAGTAAAATAAATCTGCACAGAAGTCATAAACTCTATATGCTATTAATCCAACAAAGACATTTTACACATTCATCTATAATCATTTCACCCATGTTCTTACCTCTCCTAACACAAAATCAAGACTACTTCAAAGAGCACAGGGGGCGTATTTATAGCACCAGAGGTTCAAAACAGCCTCCCTTTTGTCAAATCCTATAACATCTGAGAAGACCTCATCAACAGTTATGCAAACACAGCCCCTATAGGTCAAAACCAGCCCACCACCTCATTTCATGCAATCTGCAAATTGATTTTATTATTCTGCGAGACTGTCATGTACACCTCAGTTCATTTCAGAAACGTATGAATGAAACCTCTCATTTAGAGTTTTCCTCATTAACATTACATAGCCACTGGCTTGCTTGGTTTGGGACTTGTGGAACTGTGCATCGATGGATTTGATCTTTAGTGTTTGGGATTTCAGCAGTAAACTGAACTGAACTTCACCTCTGAAAACTGGACTGACACAGTTTCAATTTACTAGAACTTCTATGTTAAGCTGCTCTGACACAATCTACACTCTCAGAAATTAAGGCACGCGAGCTGTCACTGGGGTGGTACCTTTTCAAAAGGTACACATTTGTACTTAAAGGGTCCATATTGGTGCCTCAAAAGTATATATTAGTACCAATTTTTTTTAAGAGGAACACTTGTGTACTTTTTAGGTACTAGTATGTACCCTTGAGGTATTAATATGGACTTTTTAGGTACAAATTTGTACCTTTTGAAAAGGTACCACCCCAGTGACAGCTCGCGTACCTTTATTTCTGAGAGTGTACATTGTAAAAGTGCTATAGAAATAAAGCTGAATTGAATGGCCAAAAATGGCTTCATAGGCAACAAACATACAGTAAAGTACTGTAAACTCATGTGAAATGTATTACATCTGAAACAAAGGCAAATAAACAACCTGTTAAGATGCAGTATGGCACCAGTGACCCCGTTTTCTTTTAAATATCTCATAGTGAAAGTTGTCTTATTTTTTGCCTGGTGTCCATCCATTTATAAGTGAGTTAAAAAAAACTCGATGAGTTAAAAACTGCAGTGCACCTTTCTTCAGAAGAGCATCCTTTAGTCTAAAAGTGTGCTCAGTTGGAGAATTTTATTGCCTTTTAGCTAAAATGATGTGAAGTGAGTGCAATGGAATACTAAACACTATCATACAATGCCAGTTTCATTCATACTCAAAGCTTAATCTCCATTGATTTTTAGCCATACAAAACAGCTTGTTAAGCTGATTGATGCTGCAAATATATAATTTCCTATATTCTTTTTATGTATATTCATAAACACTTGTTTTCAGAGCTAGCAGTTTGACCATTTTCTGCTATTTGTTATTCCTAGAAGATATTTTGAAAGGCGTTGAAAACCTGTTATTCTGAAGAATGTTAGAAACCTGTAACCATTGACTTCAACATTTTTCAAAACAACTTATTATGTTGTTAATCAAAAACAAAATCAAAATAAGAAACTCATTAAGGTTTGAAACCACTTGATGGTAAGTAAATACTCTGTAGCCTACATTTTCATTTTGGGGTGAACTATCCCTTTAAACCAGGCTCGTAGCCAGGGGAGGTTCGGGTGGTTCGAAAGACCCACCCCTCACTGACAAAGGTCCAGAATTTGTCCCCTACATGAGCTCATTTGTCCTAGTTTGACTGCTATGCCATTATAAATTGTAAAAATAACCCATCGAAGACTTTAAGACCACTACAGACCTACTGTATTATTGTTAAATAAAGACTTTTATTCTAAATCTTGAACCTTACTCTTGAAAGAGAAAATGATCAATAAAAAAAAGGTGTGAAGCTCCAAAAGCGGCCCACATTAAAGTTAAATCTCCTACCACAGCTATGCTGATGACACTCAGATCTACTTAGTCATTGCATTTGGGAACAGAGATGAGGTTCTCAAGGTGAATGCGTACCTTGACTCTAAGAGTCAAACAACAAAAAATAAGGTCAAGAATCTTGGTGTGATTCTGGAGTCAGATATGAGTTTCAGTAGTCATGTCAAAGCAGTAACTAAATCAGCAAACTATCATCTCAAAACAATGCAAGAATTAGATGCTTTGTTTCCAGTGAGGACTTGGAGAAACTTGTTCATGCTTTTATCAGCAGCAGGGCTGATTACTGTAATGAACTCCTCACTGGCCTTCGCAAAAAGACAGTCAGACAGTTGCAGCTGATCCAGAACACTGCTGCCAGGATTCTGACCAGAACCAGAGCACATCACACCTGTCCTCAGGTCTTTCCACTGGCTCCCAGTTTCATTCAGAATAGATTTAAAGCATTATTACTTGTCTATAAATCACTAAATGGACTAGGACCTCAATACATTACAGATATGCTCACTGAATACAAACCTAACAGATCACTCAGATCATTAGGATCAAGTAAATTAGAAATTCCAAGAGTTCATTCAAAGCAGGGTGAATCCGCCTTCAGCTACTGCGCCCCCCGCTGCTGGAATCAGCTTCCAGAAATGATCAGATGTGCTCCAACATTAGGCACATTCAAATCATGACTGAAAACACATCTATTTAGCTGTGCCTTTACCGAATGAGCACTGTGCTACAGTATGTCTGACAGATCGCACTATTGTGTCTTTCTTTTCTTTTTCATACTTTTATAACCTGTTTTAACACATTTTAATCTTTTTTTAATCACTTCTATTATTTGTTTTTATTTCCTTATACACTTGTTTCTTTTATTCCTGTTTATGTAAAGCACTTTGAATTGCCACTGTGTATGAAATGTTCTATAAATAAACTTGCCTTGCCTTAATTTAATACTAATTAGGCTGCTGTTGTTATCCATGAATTTTCAAATGTACTTTTTTTTTTTTTTACGAGAAAAATAATTGTGAAGCTCCACATTATTATTATTATTATTATGTTTTCATTGTTTATTATTCAAATGGTCAAATTCTGACTGACTGTTGAATGTGCTGGCCACTTTGTTATTGGCCTAGTAAAAGACAATAAGCTACTTTTTTCTAATGATATATGATGAAATACATTTGTATTTTATTTTTATTTTACTTTATTCCTAAACTTTAGAAAATATTTTGATACATCAAAAAGCATGGTTTTGAGGACCATTCGACAAGCTGTTTCCGCTAAAAATAGTGCTTAAAATGTCACTAACTTCATAATTAAATAGAAAATGAGGCGAATAACTACAAAAAAAAGTCCACTTTTGGAAAAAAAAAGAAACACCGCTTTCACCAGGCTGGCTACAGGCCTGCCTTTAAACTACAGGGAGGGGGAAATAGTGTGCCTTGGTATTTTTTTTTATCAAAACTCCGGAAACTTGTTTGTTTTAAATATTCCTTTTCTGATAATAAGGGCAAGATATCATACTTTTTTTTGCAGCGTACAAGTGATGCCGTAGAGCAGAGATAACATAAAGCCCACCATTTTATGCAATATATGGGACATTCTACCAGAAACGTACATTTTTACTTATAAAAGATGTGACAGGGCCTGACCTTTAAGCTTGTCATCCTCAAAAAAAAAATCATACAAAAACAAACATAAAATCATACTATTCAATGATAGAACACATCCTTGATCACTGTCAGCTTCTCCTCCATCAAATGATGTCACTTCCGAGTCAAAGTCTTACAGGTGTATTGCACACATTTCATGTTAAATTTAATGCAAGTGTGACAGGACTGACAGAAACATGGGGACAATTGTAAATTTACTTGTATTATATATTTGTAGTATTTATTGGTACAATTTATTTATAATTTCATTAATAATCAATTGATGTGAATGATAACAACTTAAACTTGCTATTTCTGAAGTTTTTTTTTCTAAATAACAGTTTTTAGCACTGAGGACAAGGACAACGACAGGGTTTGTACATTTGTAAAGTGTTTTTTAATAAAGAATAACAATCTGAGAACCAAATCAATGACATATTCCTTCAGAAAACAACACACAGAAATCAACCATTAGTCCATTTAAAAAAAATTTGGGATGAAATACTTTTTATTCACTGTATTTATGTTTTTATTTCAGGGACAGATAATGTAAGTACGTTTCCAGTAGAATGTTCCAAATAATATCAAGAAATTCGACATGCACGCGAAGATTTAGGCCAAATACAGGACAACATGTCAAATACAAGTGGTCAAATGCAAAAACCACAAGTCTAGGCATTTGGACAAGGTAGAATAATTTCCTATCTACTATAACGTTAAATAGACAGGAAATCCCAGTTCATATGACTGCAGCTTTTACTTTCCCATGAAGCCAACAAGTATATGAATGGAAATAAAGCCATGTAACTGATGCAATGTTGCATGATGTTGACAAAATGGCAGACATATATTTGAGTTTCATTCATACTAACATAACACATATTCATATGATATAAGAACATATCTTTTTAACGGTCATGAAGTAAGTTGATGAAGTAGGCCTACTCGGAAAGTGACTTCACACACATAAGTTGCATACAAGTAATAAATAAGCTTGTAAAATACACATAAGGTCTTTGGACGCTCATTAATCAATTATAAAGTAACATTTCGAACGTGAATTATGTTTACTTACGTCGTGTTGGCGACAGGTTTACGGTTCTTCTCTCAGTTGAATTAACACTCACTTTAATTTTAACTAACAAAATCAGGTTTGGAAGAAATAATAAACGAAGTATCATTTATTTAGAGGTACAGTTTCCAAAAGGATAGTCAAGCAAGACCCGTGTACCACTAACATTTTCAGAAGCAGATTGAAATGAATGTCGGCTCTCTGCAACTCTCACATGATTGCCCACTGAAGCTAAGCAGGGCTGTGCCTGGTCAGTACCTGGATGGGAGACCACATGGGAAAGCTAGGTTGCTGCCGGAAGTGGTGTTAGTGAGGCCAGCAGGGGGCACTCAACCTGCAGTCTGTGTGGGTCCTAATGCCCCAGTATACTGATGGGGACTCTATACTGCTCAGTGCGCGCCGTCTTTCGGATGAGACGTTAAACCGAGGTCCTGACTCTCTGTGGTCATTAAAAATCCCAGGATGTCCTTCGAAAAAGAGTAGGGGTTTAACCCTGGCATCCTTGCCAAATTTGCCCATTGGCCTCTGTCCATCATGGCCTCCTAACCATCCCCATATCATAATTGGCTTCATCACTCTGTCTCCTCTCCTGGTGTGCGGTCTGGCGCAACATGGCTGCCGTCGAGTCATCCAGGTGGATGCTGCACACTGGTGGTGGATGAGGAGATTCCCCGTAATGTGTAAAGCGCTTTGAGTGTCTAGAAAAGCGCTATATAAATGTAAGGAATTATTATTATTATTATTATTAATGTAGATTGTTTTTAAAGCACCGTTTTCGAGAATTGGTCACGTGCACAAAAGGTCAATCAGGGGTGCCAAGTCCGCGGTTTCTCCTCGGTATTGGTCTTCTATTAACACTGTGGCATTATTTATTTTATTTTGTATTATTATTTAATAAAAAAAAGGTTAAGGTTTGACTTATTGCAATAGTTATGTTTATATGATTGAGTTGAAACATTTTACTCTACCAAATTCATATGCTGCTATTGATTTAAAAAGTGTGCTATGATGAAACAAGTATGCGTACTTTTATGAGGTGCAGGAGCTCCAGACGGTAAAGTCTAGATAGGATACAGCTGCGGATACGGACGTCATTTTTCTGACACTGTACAACAATAATGACATTAAATGGTAGACGTTAAAAAATATGTAATTTATTGAGTAATTTAATAAATAACATAAACAATACTCTGTACAACTACTATTTTTACATTAACATTAGTCTGGAGCGGTTGTTGCTAGATCAGATACAGCTGGCGCCGGAAGTTAACGAGAATTATTTATATTATTTATTAAAATTTCCATTAATTTTATTTTATTAACGTCTACCCTAACGTTACCCCAACCCTAAACCCAATCGTCACAGTAACGTAAAAATGTGATGCTATGTGCGTATCCGTAACGTATGAAACACAATGGCAAAACTACAGGACGGTTGCTATATGCATAACATATGCAATCTAACGTTACAGAAGAAAATCCGTCGATTACAGTTTAATTAGGATTGTCTTGGATGTTTATTTTAGAATTTTAAAATATCTCTATTTTCAAATTAATTTTACAAGTTTGGGGTTTACCCAGAGTTTACCCAGCCGATATGAGAAACAACACGCCAGGCGGTCCTATCAATCTTAAGGTAAGTGACTTAGTAAAACACAATCTTCATAATAACTAAGATAACATGTTTTTTAAAGAAAGAACAGTGTATAATTCATGTACACGCTGTGATGTGAAATTTACAAATGGTAGTGCCATACAGTATTTTGAATTTCGATATTAGTTTTGTATTAGTATTAATATTCAGTGTGACATAAAAAGAAAAAAGTAATGCGGAAATATGTGTAATAGCAATTTTGTTTATTAGTGATTCATAAGTGTCCACGAGAAGGGAAAAGATCAACACTTGTGGACTCACAAGAGCCCTGAATGCCAAAATATACAGCACTCATAAGCACTTAGATCACACAGGCCTACAAGTGTTTAAAATAACAGATTTGCCTTGCACTTAAATTAGTGAAAAGGTTCAGTTAGGAAATACAAAACTGTATTTGCATATGACCATCTTTATTATTACAATAGTATTGTTCTTGAAGAATTAGTCTGAAATAATCTTTTGGACAGAATGACTCTGAAAGCATGTCTGAACCAGCTGTAAAAGAAGGCATACACTATGGGATTACAGGTGGAATTATAATATCCAACCCACAAAAACAGGTCAAAGACCAGTGAAGGAACAGAGTAGCCGATTAATGGATCAATTATATTGCAAAGGAAAAAAGGAATCCAGAAAGTCAGAAACACCCCCATTATGATGGCTAAAGTCTTAGTGGCTTTTCCCTCTTTTTTCAGTTCAGAATTCACACTCTGGATGGCCTGAACCTGCCGTTGAGCTTCGTGTAAGATTTTAAGATACACACAGAGCATGACAAAAGCAGGAATATAAAAACAGATCAGTGAGAACACAGTACCTCCGGTCTTACTCTGAAACACAAAGCAGCCACCATCACATCTAATGTTCTCATAGTAAAAATCTTCAATACCAAGAATATTCAGCTCCATGAATATCATGCCAAACCCCAGAACAGCCGAAACAGTCCAGCAGATAATAATCATAACCAATGTGGCAAGTGACGTCATTTTACTGTGATATTGGAATGGGTGACATATGGCGTAATATCTGTCTAAAGAAATGATGCAGAGGTTTAAAATTGAAGCGGTGCACAATGTGACATCAAGACTGCTGTGTATTTTACAGAACAAATCTCCCAGATACCAGCAGGTCTCGATGGAGCGCAGCATGCTGGGAGGCATCACAACTCCTCCAACAAGCAGATCGGACACAGCCAGAGACAAGATGAGGTAGTTAGTCGGTGTGTGAAGCTGCCTGAAATGAATGACCGTTATGATCACCAGCAGGTTTCCTATGATTGTGACAATTGAAGAGATGCTAAAAAGAATATACAGCAATATACGAGTTTCCAAAGGATAAACAAACTTCTGACAAGACCTGTTACTAAACTCATAACAGAGAAGAGGTTTTTCCCAGGTTTCAGTTTGGCTGATGTTGATATGGCCATCCATTTATTCAGATTCCACGTTCTGCAATGAACAAAAAGGTTAACTGTCAACATTTACAAACAAACCTTTTGCACATTTCAAATATACATTATTTTACATACATTATTTTTCTAATAGTTATTATTTCACACAAATAAACAAAAAACTGTTGCTCATAAACAAAGAGAAAATATACTGCATTTTAAAATAACTAAAATGACAGTTTATTTTAATCTGTTAGTTTCACTAGCACGACTTTACCCTCCAGGCAACAGCGCTGTATGGATTAGAGAGCCACGACTTATAGTAAAGCAACTCCCAGCAGTACCTCCCTTTTGAGTCCTGCCACCAATTGTGGGGCCATTTTTCTGCAAGATGGACATAAGCTGTTAAACATGCAAACAAATATATTACATCTGAATTGCATTTAAAATAAATAGTAATTAAAGAATTGTTTTCACTAGTTACAACAGTGATGTGAAAATAAGTATTTTAACTGCATAGTAAACTAGATTATCGCATTATTTATAATAATTTTAACACATGACTGTATTTTATTTTATGGTTGGTTAAATGTTTTTTTGAAAGGTGCTATTCATAAATTTTACCACCAGATGGCTACAATGCACACCATGTTAAAAAGCTTGATAGTAAACCAACAGAGTTTTACAATCTTTGAATCCATTCAGCTGATCTCCGGGTCTGGCAGGAGCACTTTTTAGCTTAGCTTAGCATAGATCATTGAATCGGATTAGACCATTAGCATCTCACTCAAAAAGAGAATTTTCCTATTTAAAGTTTGACTCTTGAATGAATTGAAAAGTTGCTATTTTCAAGGCCGATAGCTAGGAACTATACTAATAATCAAGGAATTTTGCTGCTGTACCATGGGTGCAGCAGGCGCAATGATTCTACGCAGTGCCTGAAAATCAGCTAATTTCTGTTAATATCAATGTGACCACCTGCTTGCACTGGAGCATGCCTTGCAACCAAGGAGCGATTCGCAAGAGACGATTCAGAACATTTTTACTCTTGTGCATATCCTGAATGTATTTATTTGGACCGGAATACACAGAAGCTAGCTGATTTTCAGGCGAAGTGTAATATCATTGCACTTGCTGCAGCCAGGATATGGAAGTAAAGTTCCTTGATTATTACACCAAAATGAGAGTATTGATTAACAGACAATTAGGGGAATGCCCTGGAGGGCAAAACATTACTATCTCCCGCTGACCGACCAAGTCATGGGCTGAGTAATTTCTCTTTTTTTAGCCAAAAAAAAGGAATAATTGTGTGCAATAAGATAAAGCGTTACTAACCTGGGCTGTGGTTCTACAGAATTCCTTCAGAGAAAGAATGACAAGAAAGAAAGGAGAAATGGATTTGTGCCAAATGTCAGCATCATTGACCCGTAACAATCTATGGTGCATATAACTGTCAGTACGTTTGTGTGCTTTTTATACACTTTCTATTCTAATATGCAGGTTAAGTGCAATTAAAGTATAAATTGACAGACACTTACTTACTAATGACTAAATCGCTGAGGAATACCCAAAAGATAGATGCAAACATCGCCTAATTGGAGCTCTGATAGGATATGAGGGTTTTAAACAACTGAAAAACAGCTGCAGGTGCAGTATATGTACCGCAAGTGCCCACAATTTACAGTTTGTGATCATATTTCTGTTCCGTTCTGTTGTGATCCAAATTTTCGTAGCTTGAGACAGATGGAAATATGACCAGTTTGAGCTGTGTTTCTATGGAGATCCCAGTGTAGCTGCCATTACGGCCCATTGTTTTTTTTGTCTGCCAGGTCTCGGCACAGGTCATGTGACTGAAAATAGTCCATATTGGCCTAGAATAGCAACTTCCATTGGTCTTAGTCCACTATGTAATTACAGAAGGGTCAAGCTTTAAATAGGAAAATTATTGAAACGTTTTGGTAATTTTTAAGCGAAATGCTAATGGTCTAATCTGATTTAATGATTTATGCAAAGCTACAGTAAGTTAAAAAGATCGGTTGAATGTATTATAAAATGATTGTTTTTTTAAAGACTGGTTTCTCTCTAGGTTTTTTTTCCTTCACTTACATCAATTGGTTAAGTTTGTTCGTCCCCACTGGCTTGCTTGGTTTGGGACTTGTGGAGCTGCGCATCGATGGATTTGCTCTTCAGTGTTTGGACTTTCAGCAGTGAAAAATTAAACCACACTGAACTAAACTGAACTGCAACTCTGAAAACTGGACTGACACAGTTTAAATTTACTAGAACTTCTATGTCAAGCTGCTTTGACACAATCTACATTATAAAAACGCTATAGAAATAAAGATGAATTTAATTGAATTAAAATGATAAAACTCAACTGTTTAACTCTAGGGGAGTTGTAAAACGAGCTTATTTTAAAAAGTGGAGTGGTTTAAGGATAAACAAACCTTTTTATTGTGTGCAAAGCTCAACAGGGGAGCTGTAAAATGAAAAAAAGGTGAGTGTTCCTTTAACAAGAATGATCATAATGACTTTTGTCCATACCCATTACCCTGATTGTTTCAAGAATTATGCTTTAATAGTGCAAGTAAATTGACAACTTTTGTGGTCATATTTTATATTGTGATCCATGCCTTAATTACACAAGAGACATGGCGTCTTTCATTTTGGAAAAATATTTATAAAGAGAGTGCAATTCATGTGGTTTTTAAATTTATTGTGTTATTAATTAAAAAATATTTTAATAAGTAACATTAAATTAGAAAAAGGGGCGACGCGGTGGCGCAGTGGGTAGCACGTTCGCCTCACAGCAAGAACGTCGCTGGTTCAAGCCTCGGCTGGGTCAGTTGGCATTTCTGTGTGGAGTTTGCATGTTCTCCCCGTGTTCGCGTGGGTTTCCTCCGGGTGCTCCGGTTTCCCCCACAAGTCCAAAGACATGCGGTATAGGTGAATTGGGTAAGCTAAAAAATTGTCCGTAGTGTATGTGTGTGAATGAGTGTGTATGAATGTGTCCCAGTGATGGGTTGCAGCTGGAAGGGCATCCGCTGCGTAAAACATATGCTGGATAAGTTGGCGGTTCATCCCGCTGTGGCGACCCCAGATTAATAAAGGGACTAAGCCGAAAAGAAAATGAATGAATGAATGAAAATTAGAAAAATCTGATTTATCATTGGCTATTTTATCCCTATATGAGGAGAATGTATCATTATACACTGAAAGGAGAAATGTTTCTTTTATGAGCAAAATCTGGACAAACTTATGTTTGTGCAATGCTAATGTTATTGCACTTCCTCAAACTACATATGCCATTATGGCCTGCAGTCACACACCTGTTTCAAGTCCACCCTGATACAAACACAGCTGAAGTTCATCATCACTGATTACATGGACCATATATACACCATTCACACACACACACAAACTAAGTCTTGTTATACTGTAGTGAACATTTATGAGCGATTTCTTGTCTTGCCCTGTTTTGATCCTTTGTTTGCCGCCTGTCTCGACCCCTTCGCCTGTTACATCGTTTACTCTTTGGATTATCTACATATTACTGTCTGCTCCTGTATTGAACCTTGTCTTCCTGACTACCTGAATAAAGCTGCATATTGGATCCTACCCTTGTCGTCACACCCTCATCATTACAGTTATTAATATACATGTGATTTATTTGGCATTGCGAAATGTGAAGCTCCTGGCAAAACTGAACTTAATCTATGCTTCTATTGTAATGAATGGATCTCAAAGTTTAATAATGTGTAATGACAATAATTCATATTCATCATAAATATTGTAAACAATGTCATATTTTGCATTTAACCTACACAGTTGTCATGTATAGTGGCTTAGTGAGAGAAGAAAAGCCTTTTTATCAGCGTTGAGAGAGGGTGTAGCTTTTTTTCATACAGAAAATGTTTTTTTATGAAGAATCTTTATTATGAATATACATGCAATTTAATATTGCAATATTCATAGTAACTTGAAAATAACACATGCATGAAATTAATGCACCTCAAAGCCTTATCTTGTATAGTGCTTTTTTTTTCATGTAGTGCCTCAGTGAGGGAAGAAAATCCTTATTATTTTTTGAATCTCACAGCTGAATTGCCTAAAGTGGACACACATAGTGGATGCAAAACATTATCCAGGACATTTCTGTTTATTTACATGTATACAGTATTTACACGAAACGGTTGTCCCTAGTCATGTCGTCCCATCAAGTCAAGCTGTGAAGAATTCACATGAAATATTTTGGCCAAAAGAATGATTCTTAGGGCTTTTCTAAACCACCTATAAAAGAATGCATACACAAAAGGATTGCACAGAGAATTAAAATACCCAATCCACAAAAGCACATCAAATACAGCCGGTGATATTGTGTAATCGATGAAAGGATCCACTAAATTGCAGAAGAAAAAGGGCGAGATGCTGATAAAGAACACCCCCATGATGATAGCCAATGTTTTGGTGGCCTTCCCCTCACTTTTGTTCACAGATAAGCTGTTTTTCTTGCTTACATGTGTTGAGTTTTGTATAGATTTGGACTGTCTTCGTGCAACAAGGAGAATTTTTAGATATATACTGACAGCGATTACTGCAGGAAGGCCGAAAGCAAGTAATGAAGACATAATACTTGCCGCAGGGGTTTGAAATATAATGCAAGCTCCATTACAAGCTACATGATCAAAATAAAACTCTTCCGAACCCATAATATTGAGCTGTAGAAATACCATAGAAAATCCAACAAAGGCCGCCAGACCCCAGCTTAGAGAAATCATTGTGAAGGAAATAGGCGGTGTGATTTTATTTCGATATTGGAGAGGGTGACATACAGCATAATAGCGATCAATAGAGATGAAGGATATGTGCAAAAGAGATGTGATGCATAACGTAATATCGACGCTGCTGTGTATTTTACAGAACAAATCTCCCAGATACCAGCAGGTCTGGATGGAGCGGAGCATGCTGGGAGGCATCACAACTCCTCCGATTAACAGATCGGCCACAGCCAGAGACAAGATGAGGTAGTTAGTCGGTGTGTGAAGCTGCCTAAAATGAAGGATGGCTATGATGACCAGCAGGTTCCCGCATACTGTGGTAAATGCTATGGCACTGAAGAACAAATAGAGCAAAAGCTGGACCTCAGATGGGTAAATAAATCTCACACAGGAGTTGTTGTTCGACTCAAAGCAGAGAACAAGCCCGCTGTCAAATTGAGTCGGTGTTGAATTGCTTAGGTCCATCTCTGGCTGGACATTGTCTGTTAGAAAACCAACAAACATAGATTGATTCATACATTGAATTCATACAACACACATTGAAAACATGTCTTACCATTATTATAAGATCAACAGATAATTATTTATTATACTTCATCATAGACGTTCTGTTTAATATAAGTTTAAGTTTGCATCTATATGTAAACTAACTCTCATTTTAGTCAATCGAATAAGTTAGCTAGTTGACTTATAGTCTATAGACTGTTTATAGTTGACCGTCAAAATAAAGTGTAACCAGACAATCCACTAATACTTTAAATGAATAATTCACCCAAAAATAAAAACATTCCTCTTCATTTGCGATGAATTAACATGAATTTCTTTCAATTGTTGAACATAAAACAAGATATTCTGAAGAACATTGGAAAAAAGCAGCCATTGACATCCATAGTAGGGACAAAACATACGATGGTTTTTGTAAAATCCTTTAGGATATCTTCCTTTGTGTTCAACAGAAAAAGAAAAAATACCTCAAACAGGTTTGGAACAAGTGGAGGATGAGTAAATGATGACAGAATTTTCATTTTTGGGTGAACTGTCACTTTAATGACAGCTAGTTGACACTTTGAAGGAAAGCTATTTAAAATAAAAAACTATCTAAAGGTAACCAACAAAACAAACTGTTACCATTACATTACATTTCATAGCCAAAACCACACGAAAATAGTATCAGCCTTTCAGCATGAATGTAAATCATACCAATAGACATTCGTAGCATAGCTCTTTCCACTGCATATAAGAGCGAATGTCCAGAAAGCTTATATTTATGTCTCTTCTGCATTGCATCACTACTGTCACTACATCCATCATCTGTGAGCGTTTCCCATGAGATCTTCCTCTATATGGATCTAGATTTGCAAGAATCAATGAATGCAGGCTGTTAAGCTCTTATTTTACTTTATATTGGTTCATTTTGTGTTTCTGAAGTATGTTAAAACTAGTTTAATTTCTTGGAAATAATGCATCAAATATTCATTATTTGTCTATTCTTTTGTCAAATGGATTTGTATGTTTTGCGTAATTTTGCCCGTCCCAGACCAATGCTTTAAATTTAATAATAAGAAAGCCCTTCATGAAAAATAAATAATCATAATCATAGTCATAATCCATTATAGTATGTTTCATGTGAAAACAATTCATTTTACTGCAATTTACAACTGTCTTATCGTGACCAAGATTTAATGCTCATCAGAGTCAGGGAATCAGAGTTTCAATGCATTATTATAGTTAACTACAACATGAAATGAAAATAATTTTTGGCTTATTAAATATTACATGGGGTAAAAATATATAAAAACTAGCAATCTAGAAGGTTGAACATAAACACCAGTAACCCTTCCAAAGCATGCTTATCAATAAAAGCCGACTGATACATGCTTAATGTTCCTTGTTTTTGTGATGCTTTCATGCCCTAGTTGGAAATACGAAAGTTCTGTTACCAATCCTACGTTGCGGGGAAGCTGTGTTTCGTAGGTTGCTAGGCGACCATCAACCGTTTTCAAACCTTTTGGATGACAAGCTGACAAAACATTGCTGTCACTCTGATACAAGTTTTTTTTATGGAGAAAATTACAAAGCACTGCAGTGTTTGGGTGTTCTGTGTTTGTCTGAGGTAATTAGTCTACCGAAATGTGTATATTCCATACAAGCTGAAGCTGATCGCTCAATTCTTGTCACGTGACTCGCGGTCCGCTCGTGGAACTCATTAACTGGGTGCATTTGAAAGGCGCGAGCGCACCACGCCGCTTGTGTGCGCAAGCTGTGCACCTCCATTGGAAACAACAAACTTGTGCGAACTTATCGCGAAAAGACGTGATATGCGAACGGCCCCTAAAAGGCCACCGCCTTTTGCGATCTCCATCAGTTGATCTTCTTACACAGCCATGGTGGATTCACCGGATTTGTTGACAAATGGGTTGCGGATCCATTCCTTGGCAGTTCGCTGGTCCTTCACTGGGCCTTTTCCCCTTAGCAAAGAAACTTTCCAAAGACGTCTGTTTCTTACTAATTTTGCTGCTTGTGGGTTAAATTTGGGCGCTCAAGTGACCGAGATGTTACCAAGAGAATACAGTTATTTTTCAAAATAAAAGATCATTCAGACTCAGATAATAAATAAAACGGAAATAATAAATGATTTCTTGTGCGGCTCAGTACCAATTGATCCACGGACCGGTACCGGTCTGCGGCCCGGTGGTTGAGGACCACTGTCCTAAAAGATTCCTATAATCCTAGGCTAAAATCTGTGGTATTTAATCGTTGGTTTGACCTGTTCACTGAAAGCCGATTAATGGCCGTTGTGATCAAATTTGATTTCCATTAAAGTTCTGGCAGCATCAGAAGATTTCATCAACTTTTGTGAACTGTCACTTTTCTTACAATGAGCGTCAACCCAAGAACCAATAGCAGTGCCAAATCTAATGATGCATGCAGTGCGACAACATCAAACAGCGAAAACAGTTTTCTTTCTGGCTTTATTATCATCCCATGTTTTGAGTACAATTAACACTATAGATGTTTATATTTGCTATAAAGTATCGTTTCAGAACGCAGGACACTGAACGTGTCATGGATTGATGACATCATACTCCAGATGAGTCTTGCATGTGTCTGTGTTTGGTATGTCTTGATTGTAGTTCAGCCTGATTTAGATCGTTTTTTCATTCTAGAACAGTTTTAAAACTAAAATGCATTCATGTAAACAGGGCCTCAGTGTTCCAAAGGTGTGACCCCTGATGTACACACCTCTTGGCCTACAGGCTATGATCTATATCAGCACTACTGTGGCTTTAGGAATTTTATTTGGCCCTTTTGGTAAAAAAAAAAGACATGGCTTGCAATAAAAAAATAATAAATAAATGACTTTGATCATTTCCAGCCTGCCCACAAGTCAATCAAATACGAGAAATTAATGGTAGATTTTATTATAATGCATAGATATAGCCCATTGCATTTGAAACAAGATAAATGTATCATACAGTTAGTGCATGTTGCTTTATGTTTATGTGTTTTAAATTTGTGAATTATTAATGTTTCATTAGAGGAGTACTGAAGCAATATTCTTAAAATCCTAAGCAGATGCTTTTTGATTCCTCCAGTGAATCTGTGACCTCATAGCGGTGTAAAGTTTGTCTCTAGAGAAGTCCTGTTGTGGAAAGATCTAGTAGTTAGTATCATGTCTTCATCTAAAAATATTTGTGCGCTGAGGGACTTATTAAAAGTGTTAAACTTGTTTGCAAATAGTTTGTTTATCCGCGCATTCACACCTGTCCTCATTACACATAATCACACATTATTCTGATTGATCCCTACAGGAGTGAAAACATTCGCCTGCGCATCTGGAGTTACATCATTGTGATTATGCTAATTAGATAATACAGTCAACAAGCAACCAGTCTAGTGAAGTTTACAAACTATTAGAGTTTAAACTATATGAAAAAAAGAAAATAAAAATGAATGAGAAAATAAGATGTAACAGCCTTTCTAGTGTTTTTGTATAAAAATGTATTCATAGGTAGAAATAATGCATAATGGTCAAGGACAATAGTTGCGTAAAAATAGCTCTGTTACAAAACTTAGTGTGAAAACGTATATTTTTATAGTATTGATACACTGTGTATAATTTGGACACTTCCAACTGGTGGGTTAAAAAATCATTTAAAATTTAACTCAAGGTCTGTCCATATTGTACCCAAATTGGGTTCAAATAACCCAGTATGTTTAAAGTGTATAAATAAAATATAGAAGTTTCCCCACTAAATTATGGAACAGAGCTATTTTTATGCAAATTCTATGAATTTAACCATATATCATAGGTCTTGATTTCTTTTCCCTAAATTTGGACAAAAATAACAAAGCATTTTAAACAGTATTAAATTAATTAACAGTAATAAATTAATTAAAGTGTAGTTCATGATCACTCCAGTTCATGATCACTATTGACTTTAATGTCTAGAATGATTGGTCACCGTTGAATTGCACTTC
>CAIGQV010019088.1:8292000-8346787 GCA_903798115.1 Danio jaintianensis
TTGACTCCCACTTCCAGCTGATAATCACAATTGACTCCCACTTTCAGTTGATGGTCACAATTGACTCCCACTTTCAATTGATGGTCACAATTGACTCCGATTTCCAGAATAATTTGTCAGCATTGACTTCCACTTCAATTAATGGTTACCATTAATTTCCAAAGAATTCTTTGAATTACAGGAATAAATTAAAAACATATTAAAAATCTCATCAACCACAGATATTGAAATAGTAATCTATGTACCACAATAGAGAATGGTAAAACTGAATTAATGTATATTTTAAGCACTTGACCGTCATTTGCTGCCTTGCCATGTAGGAGGGCCAGAGAAGACGATGAAGAGTATTTAAGACGCTTTTAAGTTGCTATACACTACATGTGGCAGGATGGATTTATCATCACAAGAATACGATCCTTCTCAGTTTTGTTTTCCTGCAGTGAACAACTCTTGTCTTAAAGGCACACATCATGTGTCCACTCAGACTGTGGTGTATCTCATATTGGCGTCAGCAATGACTGTGACCATTCTCGGAAATTCAGTGGTCATTATTTCTATAGCACACTTTAAACAGCTCCAGACACCGACAAATATCCTGGTGATGTCTCTAGCTCTGGCAGACCTGCTGCTTGGACTGGTGGTCATGCCTTTCAGTATGATCCGTTCTGTCGACGGCTGCTGGTACTACGGAGAGACCTTCTGTTTGCTTCACTCAAGTTTTGATATGTTTCTTACATCTGTGTCTATTTTTCATCTTATTTTTATTGCTATTGATCGACATCAGGCTGTGTGTTATCCACTTCAGTATCCAACAAGAATAACCATACCTGTTGCATGGGTCATGGTAATGATAAGTTGGACTATGGCTGCGTTTTATTCCTATGGTGTAGTGTACTCAAAAGCTAACGTGGAAGGACTGGAGGAATATATTGAATCAATATACTGTATGGGAGGATGCACTCTGCTTTTTAATGCGTTATGGGGGGCTATAGACACATTAGTAGGTTTTTTCTTGCCTTGTTCTGTCATGGTTGGGTTGTATGCAAGGATTTTCATGATCGCAAAAAAGCATGCTAGAAAACTTGGTGAAGCAAACCAGCATGACAATGAGAATGTGTTTAAAAGTTCTCGGCGATCTGAAAGAAAAGCAGCAAAAACTCTTGGTATAGTTGTGGGTGCTTTTATTATTTGTTGGCTGCCTTTTTTTATTAACTCTCTGATGGATCCCTACATCAACTTTTCCACACCAGTTGCTCTGTTTGATGCTTTTGTCTGGTTAGGCTACATGAATTCAGCCATAAATCCCATAATTTATGGTCTTTTCTACCCATGGTTTAGAAAAACTCTTTATCTCATTATAACAATGAGAATGTTTGAGCCAAACTCATCTGATATCAATGTTTTCACAGTTTGACGTCTTTGTGCATTGTGTTCTTTTTGCAAGATGTTTATTGAAGTTTACACATATACAATGTTCCCTTGAAGGTGGCAAATAATGCAGTGTTTATATATTGTTTTTCTATCACTGTAAAACAAAAAGGCGACATGGTGGCTCAGTGGTTAGCACTGTCGCCTCACAGCAAGAAGGTCGCTGGTTCCAGTCCCGGCTGGGTCAGTTGACATTTCTGTGTGGAGTTTGCATGTTCTCCCCATGTTGGCGTGGGTTTCCTCCAGTTTCCCCCACAGTCCAAAGACATGCGGTATGAGTGAATTTAATAAACTAAATTGGCCGTAGTGTATGAGTGCGTATGTGAGTGTATACACATACACATCCATTCACACACACACTCACACACTACGGCCAATTCAGTTTATTCAATTCACCTATAGCGCATGTCTTTTGACTGTGGCGGAAACCGGAGCACCCGGAGGAAACCCACATGAAAACGGGGAGAACATGAAAACTCCACACAGAAATGCCAACTGACCCAGCCGGGACTCGAACCAGTGAACTTCTTGCTGTGAGGCGGCAGTGCTAACCACTGAGCCACCGTGTTGCCTTTTTCAGCTTTGTCATGAGATTAAATTATACTCTATTATTGTACAATAAAATAAGTTCCTGATAGTAAACTGATGCTCTGTTATATTTAGGATCTATCATGGGTCGATGCTATACACTGTAAAAAATGTCTGTGATTTCAACAGAAAAAACTGTAATGCTGTATTCACACCAGACGCGGCACACGCAAATAAATTGCGATATTTGCGCGTAAATAGACATGTGAACATTTTGAGTTTACCCGCTTCATTTGCACATCAAATTCGCTTCATTCGCATGTCAAATTCACTTCACAATAGACGCAGATTCCCGTCATGGGAAGTGCTTCTTTCTGCCCAGTTACTCTATCTTCGTTGCTAAATGGCTAACATGGATTTTACTGAGATAATAGCTGTGCTTTATGTGCTTTAGGAATGCTGAAAAACAGCATATATTTGTTCAGCGCCGTGTCTGAGTCCACTAGATCCTGATTTCAGAGGTGCACCCAGCTCTGTGAGTTCATCAACTCCTCCAGAAACTATACCTGCATGATGGAGGCTTTCAGCGGTGCTTCCGACTGAGCCGAGCCCAGTTTGATGAGCTGTTGTCTGGTGTCGGTAGGAGAATTTCCCCTCGGGACACCAACAACAGGCACTACATCATAATCACGTCCCTACAAAAGCAAGCTCCTGATTGGATAATCCACGAATGTCCGCTGAAATTCCGATTTTCCAACTCGAGCGATTTGCGTAAAATGAGCGATGCAAGCGTCAAATGCGCAAAATGCTCAACTTGCGTCGCCTCATTCACGCGAATTGCACCGCAAGATGTCAATTCGCATCTTTGCTTTGACTTAACATGTAAATCATTCTCGCTTGACGCTTCATCCGCATCTGGTGTGAATGCAGCATAAAAATGCTACAGTAAAAATCTGTAACCTGGTTAACAGTAAGTTTGCTTAATAAGAAACACAAAGACAGTTCATAACATAAATAAATTGGGGAGAACATGCAAGCTCCACACAGAAAGGCCTCCTAGCCCAGCCGCAAGACTGTTGGCTAATACATATCTGGGCTTAAATCGTGCAGTGTGAACCTTTGCAACTACAATATGAAACAATCGCAGTTGTTCCTCTTAAATTTAATGAGTGGTTGATTGTCATTTGCTCTCATGCATGATATGGGAGGATCAAAAAAAGAGCAAGAAGACTATTTAAAGCCCGACTACACTAAATAAAACAGCATTTTATAAGATCTAGTTCAGCAGGATGGATTTATCATCACAAGAATATGATCCTTCTCAGTTTTGTTTTCCTGCAGTGAACAACTCTTGTCTTAAAGGCACACATCATGTGTCCACTCAGACTGTGGTGTATCTCATATTGGTGTCAGCAATGACTGTGACCATTCTAGGAAATTCAGTGGTCATTATTTCTATAGCACACTTTAAACAGCTCCAGACACCGACAAATATCCTGGTGATGTCTCTGGCTCTGGCGGACCTGCTACTTGGACTGGTGGTCATGCCTTTCAGTATGATCCGTTCTGTCGACGGCTGCTGGTACTACGGAGAAACCTTCTGTTTGCTTCACTCAACTTTTGACTTGTTCCTCACATCTGTGTCTATTTTGCATCTTGTTTGTATTGCTGTTGATCGACATCAGGCTGTGTGTTATCCACTTAAGTACCCAACAAGAATAACCATACCTGTTGCATGGGTCATGGCGATGATAAGTTGGGCTCTGATTGCAATCTATTCATATGGCCTGGTGTACTCAAAGGCTAATGTGGAAGGACTAGAGGAATATATTGTATCAATATACTGTATGGGACATTGCAGTCTGCTTTTCAGTAAATTGTGGTCTGTTTTAGACACATTTATAACTTTTTTCTTCCCTTCTTGTGTCATGGTTGGGCTGTACATCAGAATATTTGTTGTTGCAAAAAAGCATGTAAGAGTAATCACTGAGGCCAACCAGAATGAAAATGAGAATGTGTTTAAAAGCTCTCGACGGAGTGAAAGAAAAGCAGCAAAAACTCTTGGTATAGTTGTGGGTGCTTTTATTATTTGCTGGTTGCCATTTTTTATTAACTCTCTGATGGATCCCTACATCAACTTTTCCACCCCAGTTGCTCTGTTTGATGCATTTGTCTGGTTAGGCTACATTAACTCAACCATAAATCCCATCATATATGGCTTTTTCTACCCCTGGTTTAGAAAAACCCTTTATCTCATTATAACAAGAAGAATATTTGAACCAAACTCATCTGATATCAATGTTTTCACTGTGTGATTTCATTTCACTGTCCACACATTGGACAAAAGTTGATATTTGTACACATTAGGACAGTTAAACAAGGAATGCTGCAAAATTGGATGTTTTATCTGTGCAAAATTAAAGGATATTTTTGGCAAATATCAAAAACAGGGTCCTCTCTAAAAAACTTAAACCCATCTTAGGTCAGTATTACTGAATGTGTCATACACATGCATGTGTTGTGTCATGTCAGTCTTGGTATTTTATCATAATGCTATACTCATTTGGTGCATGAGAGACAACAGATATGGAGAAACAGACATGATGGTGTTTAATACTTGTCTAATACATATGTACTAGGTCCAAATCTCCCAATATATAAGGAAAACATGGCCAAAATGACGGAATTTATAGGTATTGTAAGCATTATGTAATAATTAAATACAGATTATTATTCTGATCTGATGGTCAAAATAATTTTTAAAAAACAGAAAGTGATACATGTTTTGCTACGTGACACATTGTTGACAAAATGACGAGTATTTTAACAAAGATTGTATAAGGGAGCTTTCATTCTACCACTTTTCGTGCACACTTAGGTTAACACTGTTTTTCTGTTTTCACATTGTGAACCATACCCATTAACTGGGTGGTCTACAGTACAATTCGTGCAAACTCTGGTTTGTTTTTGATGTGAATGCAATCCTACAAAATCTTGACTGAAGCAAAGCAGAGATCATTTCTATTAACCTTTGGACCACATTAATGACAAATAGTCGCATATTCCAGACTTTGTAGCTGCCTTATAAATAAAACTGTGGGGCAGATTTACTAAACACAGCAAATTAGAGTGAACATGAACATAAGAATGAACATACGTCAACACATTTTAGGCTTCAAAAAAGCAGAGCTGAGGATAATGTGCATGTAATACAACATTTGTGAAAAATTTGTTAAAACATTCTTTTTCAGGGCAATAAAAAAAGTTGTAACTGAGTTTGTTTAAAAAATGGGCCAATGAAATTGGAGAGTGAAATCTGCAGGTGAGGTGCCACCGTGAAGTTGGCCCCCCACCCAACACAAAACATCATCAAAATAGTCTCATTCGTTTGTGCTACAAAAATATTCATTTGTGCTGTTTTGGTTTTTGAGATATTAAAAAAATATTTGTAGGTCATTCAGTGGTCAAGCAGCCCCACCACATGCTTTAAATTCACCCCAAATAGTCTCGTTCGTTTGCGCTTTGTTTGTGCTGCTTTGTGCCGATAAAAGATCCGTTTGTGCTGTTTCTGTTATTAAAATATTACACATGGATGATGACATCACCAGCTCCCCAACATACTCAATTTAACCAAAATAGTCTTGTTCGTTTGTGCTTCATTTGTGCCGGTGAAAGATCCATTTGTGTTGTTTCTGTTATTAAAATATTACACATTTAATTACGGATGATGACGTCATCAGCTGCTTAAAAACTGCTTTTATTCTAGCCGAAATAACTCTAACCCAAAACAAGACTTTCTTTGTTGTTCTTTTTTTCTCTTTCTTTTCACAAATGAAGCACAAACGAACGAGAGTATTTGGGGTGAATTTAAAGTATGTGGTGGGGCTGCGTGACCACTGAATGACCTACAAATATTATTTTAATATCTCAAAAACAAAAACAGCACAAACCAATATTTTTGCAGCACAAACGGAGCACAAACGAATGGGACTATTTTGAATATATTTGCAGCAAGTCGGGGGGCTGATGACGTCATAGTCCACAATTCAATGTGTAATATTTTAATAACAGAAACAGCACAAACAGAACTTTCACCGGCACAAACCAGCACAAACGAAGCACAAACGAACGAGACTATTTGGGGTAAATTTAAAGTGTGGTGGGGCTCCGTGACCGCTGAATGACCTACAAATATTATTTTAATATCTCAAAAACCAAAACAGCAAAACTAATATTTTTGCAGCACAAACCAGCACAAACAGAGCACAAACGAATGAGACTATTTTGCTGACGTTTTGTGTTGGGTGGGGGGCCAACTTCACAGAGGTCTGTGAGGTCACTTCCTTATACATGTTTGTTTAAACCACTCATAGACAGCAACTCATTCAAGTTTTTGCTGAGCAGCCAACCAGAGCTCAGCATGCAGCTGACAGTTCGGAATGTGGCTGTTGAGAAGTAAAGTTTCTGTTTCATCTTTCAGAGAATGAGGGTAACCTGCATTCCCTTTCAGTCATTCACTATGAGTTATGTTGGGATCAACAGATCGAGGTCCCTGTGGAAAACGGCCCAACCACTTAAACAACTTATAATAGTTAGTTTAAGATAATGTTGTCCATGGAAGGGATTAGGAGGTGTCCCAAAACCCAGCAATATAGTGTACATATTATTACAACTAAGGATGGTGTGGACTGCCAGGCAAAAACACAGGTTTACCAATAGTTTATTTTTTGTGGGAAAAAATGTATGGGGCTGTCAAGTAAGGAATTACACTTATAGGGCACTGATCCCCTGTATATGGTCTGACTTATGGGCTGACCTACTTGGCCAAGTAACTGACTCCTCCACCAAGTCAGATACTGGGGCACTGGAGGACCCCCTAGGGTTTAAAAGCTGGGGAACTTTTGAGCAAAGGCTGATGACTAAGGTGGGGAAGACAGTAGTGGAGCCAGGACAGAGAGTGACACAGGATGGGTGATGGAGAGGACCAGAGAGGCGATAACGAAAGGAAACTGAAAACAGAGGTGCAGAAGAGGCTGTCAGGGAGGAGTAGATGGAGAGAGGAACCAGGAGGGGAGCTGAAGCAAGAAACTGGTGGAGACCCAGGACCAAGCAAGGAGGACGGACCAGGCCCTGTGTCAGTCCAGTTTTCAGAGTTGAAGTTCAGTTTAGTTCACTTCAGTATGGTTTAATTTTCACTGCTGAAAATCCAAACACTGAAGAGCAAATCCATCGATGTGCAGCTCTACAAGTCCTGAACTTCACCAATTGACGAAAGTGAAGGAAAAAAACCTAGAGAGAAACCAGGCTCAGTTGGGCATGACCATTTCTCCTCTGGCCAAACTTCTTGTGCAGAGCTGCAGTCTAGGCGCCGGGGCTGGAGAACGCTGGACGTCCATCATGGAGAAGCTGCAGGTGTGAGTAGGTCACCGGTGGGTGTTCAGGCTGGCCCACGACTCGTCTGTCACTGGGGTCTCATGCTCTCCGCTTCTCCATGAATTATTATTACATTATTTTGTCACTCAGTAATACTCTAGTTGTGCATGCAACCTGCACCAGCCCATTAACACAGCGCGTTAATGTTTTTTTTTTTTCATAATTTTTTTTTTTTTTTATTGAAACGAGGAGTAGATGGAGAGAGGAACCAGGAGGGGAGCTGAAGCAGGAAACTGGTGGAGACCAAGGACCAAGCAAGGAGGACGGACCAGGTGGAGTCGAGGAAGGGAGAAAAGTGGAGTGGCTGACGACTCCCAGCGGGTTGAACCAAAGGAGATGCAGTTGCTGAAGGTGGCCCTAGGAGGAGACAGAAAACCACAGAGCCAGGGCAATACTGAGGCTTCAGTGGACCAAGGAGGAGATGGTGGCTCAGCAAACCGATGTGGAGATCCGTAAAACCCAGCAAAATCAAAGCAACAGAGGACAGAAGTTGAGATTGACTGCATTTGGGTCCTAGCCTATTGTAGTTCTGGATTGACTGCACTTCAATGACTTCTCCTTCACCCCCAAATCCTGACAACTAGCCAGGCCAACGCTGACTGACAACCCGACAAAGCCCAACAGCCGACCGTTGTATTGGTGTGTCCTGAGCCTAACATTCAAAGTCTTGTACTAAATAGCATACTTAATGTGGTGTACTAAAAATTAGCTACTGTAAATAAACCAGCAGGCAGTGCATTTAACTTAACAAGTTAACCACATGAAATACTTTGGGTTAGAAATATTATCAATGTGCAAAAATATGCAATACAATCGACTTGCCTTTATTGCAGCGTTCCTAAAGAAGTTGTATAAGTGTAGAATGTTATTTTAACATTTTAATCAAACTGTATAATATAGCACACAGCAGCAAGCCCTCTGTAAACTTAAATCATTGAGGCATAATTATACTGGACGGCAATAGTAAAGACCTTAAAGTTAGGCTACTGTTCAGTAAAGGGTAATGTACATCCAGCCGTTTGTTCTCACACAATAAAGCCATAGAGGTTTATCAGCAGCTGTCGTATAAGATTGAAGGGATTTATTCTGTGATAAACAGCCAATTAGATGTACATTATCCTGCTTATTGCAGGGAGACATGCCACCCGCTTTTCGAATGTTATCACTCGAGTAAATGGACATTATCAGTGGTTATCAGCTGATAGATATAGGGGCCTGATAGCCAGTACGGGCCTTCTATTGCCCACTGGTAGGCTCAGAAGGCTGTTGTCATCCATCCACATGGTTAATCAGCTATACTAATAGAGAAGGCTCTAGATCCAGTGTTATTATAACACAGTGTGTTAATGTGGTTTTTTTTTTCATTAAATTAAAAAAAAAATTATTGAAACAGTGCATTTTGTATAATTACCATTATCTATTGACAAGACACCAAAAGTAGTAATTTCATGTACTCATGGGGGCCCCCTGGTGGCCATGGGAGCCCTAAGCAGATGCTTAGTTCGCTTATGCTTTGCATCGGCACTGTGATGGACAAACCTGAACATTTTAATAATTACATGTCTTCCTCTTAATTTTAATGAGTGGTTGATTGTCATTTGCTCACATACATGTTGTGGGAGGATCATAAAATGCATAAAGACTATTTAAAGCCCGACTACACTAAATAAAACAGAAGACCTTATAACCCATGATGGATTTATCATCACAAGAATACGATCCCTCTCAGTTTTGTTTTCCTGCAGTGAACAACTCTTGTCTTAAAGGCACACATCATGTGTCCACTCAGACTGTGGTGTATCTCATATTGGCGTCAGCAATGACTGTGACCATTCTAGGAAATTCAGTGGTCATTATTTCTATAGCACACTTTAAAGAGCTTCAGACACCGACAAATATCCTGGTGATGTCTCTGGCAGACCTGCTACTTGGACTGGTGGTCATGCCTTTCAGTATGATCCGTTCTGTCGACGGCTGCTGGTACTATGGAGAGACCTTCTGTTTGCTTCACTCAACTTTTGACTTGTTCCTCACATCTGTGTCTATTTTGCATCTTGTTTGTATTGCTGTTGATCGACATCAGGCTGTGTGTTATCCGCTTCAGTACCCAACAAGAATAACCATATCTGTTGCATGGGTCATGGTGATGATAAGTTGGGCTGTGATTGCAATTTTTTCATATAGCCTGCTGTATTCAAAGGCTAATATGGAAGGACTGGAGGGTTATATTGAATCAATATACTGTATGGGACATTGCAGTCTGCTTATGAATAAATTGTGGTCTGTTTTAGACACATTTATAACCTTTTTCTTCCCTAGTTTTGTCATGGTTGGACTGTACATTAGAATATTTATTGTTGCAAAAAAGCATGTAAGAGTAATCACTGAGGCCAACCAGAATGAAAATGAGAATGTGTTTAAAAGCTCTCGGCGATCTGAAAGAAAAGCAGCAAAGACACTTGGTATAGTTGTGGGTGCTTTTATTATGTGCTGGTTGCCCTTTTTTATTAACTCAACGATGGATGCCTATATCAACTTTTCCACCCCAGTTGCTCTGTTTGATGCACTTGTCTGGTTAGGCTACATTAACTCAACCATAAATCCCATCATATATGGCTTTTTCTATCCATGGTTTAGAAAAACCCTTTCCCTCATTGTATCATTGAAGATATTTGAGCCAAACTCATCTGATATTAATGTTTTCACTGTGTGATTTCCTTTCAGTCTCATTGCACTGTTTGCATATTAGACAACACTTGATGTTATTACACTTTTTGACAGTTAAATAAAGAACTATGTAAAATTAGATGCTTTATCTGTGAATAAAATTCACAGATGAAACAGATTCATGGCAAAGATAAAAAAAAGAGTGACCTCTATTAAAACTCAAGCCTGTCTTTGTTAAGTATTACTGAATGTGTCATGCACATATGCATGTGTTGTCATGCCAATAATGGTATTGCACTGTGATCCAATTATGCTCTTTTGGTGTGGCAACATATATGGAGAGACAGACATGACTGCATTTTAAACATTAATAGATGTAATAGGTCCAAATCTTGCCCCATAAGTGAAATATGGGTATTTTTTCACACTTGATATATATTGTAAGCATTATGTATAACATTAAATACAGATTATTCAAGACTTAAAATTACAAAAAATAATAATAATTTGACACTATATCACATTTAAAAGGGACATAAAAAAAGCTTAGGTCATTCAGTATGTATTTACCCACTGTGTATAAGGGGGCTTTCATTCTAGCACTTTTTTTCTGCACACTTCATTTGATGTCAGAGTTTTTACATTAAAGCACATTGTGGACTATACCCAAGCATACATTAACTGGGTGGTCTCGCACATAATTTGAACAAACTGTTTTTTCAATCCTACAAAATTACAGTAATGAGCCACTTATGATGATAAGGCAAAAAGATAAACTTGGCTGACACACATTTCCAGTAATATTGAGCAGAAATTGGCTTTCTTCACGTTCTTTTGAATCTTTGCATTACATTCATGACAAATAAACACGTTTAATTCTTTGTTGCAGCTTTTAAGAGTAAAACTAAGGGCCAGATTTACTAAACAGGGCAACTTAGTGTGAGAGTGCAATCCCAGAAAAGTGTTAATGGTAGAGAAAAAGGTCAACTAAACCTAACACAGTTTAAGTAAAAAGCAGAGTTGAGGATATAATGTGGGTGTAATACACTAACAGCACAGATAAGTAAATTAAGGCATTTTTTCTGGGCATAAAATAATGATGCAAGTACTAAGGGTTGAACAACTTTAACATTTTTGAAGTCAACTTTTATGTGATTAAAGTTAAGTCGACTTCAAGTAGCTGCTGATGATGTCATAAATAAAACGCCAAATGTTTTTTAACATGCCACAAATTTCAATTTATTTGCAGAAACAAAACAGACTAATGCTGTCAGACAGCTTATATAATAATAATGCATCAATAATGCAACATTAGCACGAACTAATTTTTCTGCAAAAAAATGCTAAATCAACTCTGTTCATTTCACTAATAATACAACATAAGCACTGACTAATTTTTGTACAAAATAAATGCACAGACACCACACTGAACAATGCATGATTCACTAACAATGCAACAATAACATGTAGTTTTTGTGAAAAAGTGAAAGACAATCTCATGAAAGACAAAAGCCACTATCAGGCCAAACAGTTTTGTTTGCTTAATCGTTCTGACCGATTTGGTCCAGTCAACATGAAAACGGTTTTATTTTCCATGGTGGTGCTGATAATGAAACATTTTGGAATGTTATACAAATGTGTCAGTCACTGCCTCAGTAACCCAAGTGTAATGTAAACAGTGATATGGATGATTGTCCGATATTTCTATTTTTAGGGCCTCCTTTTTCTGGTATTTACCATTTATTTTATTATAATAACAAAAGAATAAAATAAATAGTGCGCTTCCGTCTAGCCAGCTATGGAGAAACTGGCAGCCAGGCAAAAGAGTGGCAATGTCACACACACTACCAGTTCAGCATGATTGTCTTACCATGCCTAGAATTATATTTACACAAGCTATAAAGTTTTCCACACCTGGAAAGAGCGACAACAGCCAATCACATTTCATTTACGATGTTGCATGAATGGAATTGTCTAACTTCTGCTCTAGGGTATATGCATGTGGTGTAGTTTCGCGAAAGAGGGAATGGAGTAAAGTACTGACCAGATTGGGGATTCTGCTTAAAAGACCAATCATTCAGTTTGTATGAAATTAGACCAATGAAATTGATGTGTTCCACACGTCAGATCTCATCGGGTTAATATTGGAGCTTGTTGGCCTGATTCAGCCTGTTTCTCTTTGAGAAATGAGAGAACAGACTACTGCCCCCCATGGGTGTGGAAAGACACATCCTCTCATGCAGGCGCAATTGCAGTAGGCACGCTCTGTTTTCAGATGGCTGCCATCCGTTTAGTGTGTTCCTGTGCAGCTTTTTGGTCCAGACAGGACTAGATGCAAGCCGACGCAACCTGACAATACTGTTGGTTTTCGACAGCACTAGTTGTTTGGTGTCGGCTTGGTGTGTCCTAACCTTAAGGGGCACACCCAACCCCTAAAAAAAACCCCACCATCAAACTTTACATGCACTCAGACAAGTACCATTCTCCTGGCAACCACCAAAAGCCAGACTCATCCATCAGATTCACCGACAGAGTTCACAATTACTTCTACTTTTTTATAATACCTCTAACAGTAGGCAATCGAATATTTAGTATTGAGGAAATGTCATGAATGGACTTATTGCAGAGGGGGCAACCCATCCCGATAACACGACTGAATTCACTGAACTCCTAAGAGCAACCCATTCTTTCACAAATGATTGCAGAAGCAAGTGATTGGAGGGGTGTCACAAGACTTTCAACAATATAGTGTACAAAGGAACTAAGGACATGTAAACTGCCAAGGGAAACAGGTTTACTCAGAGGAGAAAATATTTTACGTGGAGAAAATATCGAGTAGGGAATCATGCATATGGAGCTCTGATCCCCAGTATGAGGGCTGACCAAATGGGTCTACATTGCACATACTTGGCCAAGTATCTGACTCCCTCACCAAGTCAGATGCTGGGAGAACTGGATGATCCCCTAGGGTTCAGCAGCTAGGGAACGTACTGGAGGAGCAAAAATAGGTTACAAATTTCAGGTAAGGGAGAATGGCACTGCAAGCATGATACCCACCCTAATTACCAATGTTTCCTGGTACATGAGAGGAAACTGGCTCCACTCCGAGACTGTAAAATCATCTGAATGTGTTACTATAGGTGTCGCTCAGCCCACAGCTGTACTGATGTCTTTTAGAGAGGCACAATGTATTAATGCCCAGTGCACTCCTTGTTGATTGAGCCTTCAATCCCAGGGGGTATGGCTTGGAACACCAAGACAATAGTACCCACTATACAGTATGCCAATTCCTGGTTGTAAATGGCACATTCCTTCTGCTTACCTCCAAACCAGACAAAGAGCTTCTTAGAACTTATAAAGTTCTGTGTATGGTCCAGAGGTTGTATTCCTGGGCCACTTACAGTATGTGGGCACCAGGAAATGCACAGCATTTTTTATGGCCAGTAAGGCAAAGTGAATTAGCTGTGTGCAGATTGTGTGGTGACAGTTCTTGGCATTCAGTTTGACAACTTCAGCCACAATATTCTTAACCATGCCTCTCTTACCTTTAGTTTGCTACCAGGGAATGATGTGCAAAAAGAAAGCCCCTACTCAATGTTCCATTTCAGTTGGAAGTACATCAACATACTAAAATAATAGTCTCACTAATTTCCGTTTCACACTGAATTTAATGTCCTGTAAAATAGTCAAAACGTGCAAGCAGGCCTGCAGCAGTACAAGATCTGGAATTTAGCCAGAAACCTACACACCTTGGAGGAGTAGGGAGCAATGCCACCAGGTGGAGGCTCTATCTGGGGAATGCCCCAAACCAACAGGCCACCCCATTGTCGTGGGCAGTAAGGAAGTAAAAGTTTAATGGGCCCATATTCATAGAATTGGTTGATTGGTCATGACAATTTGTGGTGACTGACTGAAATGGAAATATTTTGATTTATTTTGCAAATTAACTCTTTAGATGCATATATAAGAAGGTCATTCACAATAATCATCAAGTGGTTTTCAGACCATTCATGAAATGTTGCACTAAGTGCATTTCATCTCAGAGAAAGTAAGCCATGAGATTAATAGCAAACCATCATTATTTACACAATTTTCTTGAAACTATATTTTTAAATGCTCCAAGGTGGATAATTATTGAGTAATGGTAAACCATTAAAAAATCCTCTTAATTTTAATGAATTCATTTTAATGTTTGATTGTCATTTGCTCCCATGCATGAAGTGGGAGGATCATAAAGGAGAAAGAAGAGTATTTAAAAGGCCAGGTACACTAAGTTCTAGTTTGGCAGGATGGATTTATCATCACAAGAATACGATCCTTCTCAGTTTTGTTTTCCTGCAGTGAATAACTCTTGTCTTAAAGGTACACATCATGTGTCCACTCAGACTGTGGTGTATCTCATATTGGCGTCAGCAATGACTGTGACCATTCTAGGAAATTCAGTGGTCATTATTTCTATAGCACACTTTAAACAGCTCCAGACACCGACAAATATCCTGGTGATGTCTCTGGCTCTGGCAGACCTGCTGCTTGGACTGGTGGTTATGCCTTTCAGTATGATCCGTTCTGTCGACGGCTGCTGGTACTATGGAGAGACCTTCTGTTTGCTTCACTCAAGTTTTGACTTGTTTCTCACATCTGTGTCTATTTTTCATCTTATATTTATTGCTATTGATCGACATCAGGCTGTGTGTTATCCACTCCGGTACCCAACAAGAATAACCATACCTGTTGCATGGGTCATGGTGATGATAAGTTGGAGCATGGCTGCATTATATTCTTATGGTTTAGTGTACTCAAAAGCTAACATGGAAGGACTGGATGAATATATTGCATCAATGTACTGTAATGGAGGTTGCACTCTGTATTTCAACGCATTGTGGTCAGTTTTAGACACATTACTAACTTTTTTCTTGCCTTGTTCTGTCATGATTGGGTTGTATGCAAGAATCTTTGTAGTTGCAAAAAAGCATGCTAGAATAATCAGTGAGGCAAACCAAAATGAAAATGACAGCACATTTAAGAGCTCTCGACGATCTGAGCAAAAAGCAGCAAAAACTCTTGGTATAGTTGTGGGTGCTTTTATTATTTGCTGGTTGCCGTTTTTTATTAACTCTCTGATGGATCCCTACATCAACTTTTCCACACCAGTTGCTCTGTTTGATGCATTTGTCTGGTTAGGTTACATTAACTCAACCATGAACCCCATAATTTATGGCTTTTTCTACCCATGGTTTAGAAAAACCCTTTATCTCATAATAACAAGAAGAATATTTGAACCAAACTCATCTGACATCAATATTTATACTGATTGATTTCACATTAGTCAAATTTTCACACAGAGGATAAAAGTTAACAATAATTGTACACACTTTATGACAGTTAAATAAAGAACTATATACGATTGGATGTTTTTATATGTGCAAACATTTTTATATTTTTTGCCAAAGATCAAAAACAGTGGTCTATGTAAAACTCAAACCCATTTTATTATTACTGAATGTGTATTACTGAATGTGTTATGCACATCTGCATGTGTTGTGTCCTGTCATTCATGGTATTGTATTGTGATGCTATAATCCTTTGGTGCATGAGAGACAACATATATGGAGAAACAGACGTGATTGTGATTATATACATTAATAGATATGCTAGGCCAAAATCTGCCCACTATATATGAAAAACTATATATGGAAAACAAAATTTGTGGACTCTTGCATATTTATTACAAAATTAAATGCAGATTAATTAAGACTTAATTCTGATGTGAAGGTAAAGATATTTAAAAATAAAAATGATAGTGTGTGTGAAGTTTTGGGCACAATTATTTAGTCAGGATTTATTCATTCAGTATGTTTGTACGTATAAGGGGGATTTCATTTTATCACTTTTTTGCTGCACATACTGTATGGGTTAATTTGATGCCAAGACTTGGTTCATTTGTAAAAATTTAATCACTATTTTCTTCTATACTCAGGAGCACAGCCCCAAACGATACTCAAGTCCAAACTAACAGTATGGTCTTACGTCTATTGGAATTACCATATTTTTTCCATAACCTACTATAGAACAAAATAGTAGTTAATAGTAACATTGTTAACATGTTAATAATAAACATTAAAAAACAACATGCAAATAAAAAGCCATCAGCCTTTTGATTTTTTTTGCGACCCCTGGGGTGATTACGTTATATTAAAGACACAGCAATATTGTCAGATGCAGCACATTGATTTTATGGCACCAGGTTAAACTTTCTGACACCTTTACGGCTCTCACGTACATTAAAAATAAATACAGGCCACAATTGAACATAAAGGATGGTCTCCGAGTGGCGTTCTCCAAAATTAAACGATGAATAGACTTGGGCCTATCGGTGTGTGTGCGCCGTTGTGTGCAAGGTTTATATATTTATAACCACCTCAGAGAATATTGGGGGTCGCGAGTGACTAGCATTGTTATTTTGAGGGTCGCGGGCTGAAAAGTTTGGGAACCCATGATCTAAGGTACAATTCATTCCAACTCAAGTTAATTTCTAATGGGAATGCAATTGACAAATTCACGGAAGTGAGCTGCTATTGGTGATAAAGCTCAATGACAAGCATCACTGACATATAGCAAGCAGGGATAATTTTCATTCATGTTCAGCAGATATTGAATCCCTTCTCATTCTTTTGAACCTCATGACAAATAGATGCATGGACAAATAGATGTTCCGTTGTGTGTTGCTGAACTGAATGGCCAAATTTACTAAACAGGGCAAATTAGTTGTATCCCAAATTGTGTAATATCCCATACAGTGCAGTCCCAAATTGATGTTTGTAAAGTTGAAAAGGGATTACACTAACAAAGATAGGCTGGGAATAATGGCAACATGGGGGCTAAATATATCAAACAATGGGGATAAGATGACAGGAATTTACAATGGGAACTATGACTAAAGCTGCATTCACACAACGAGCGACTTGCAGCGGCAAAGCAACAAGTCACCATTTCAACAGAGAGTGAGTGACTTCTGGCAACCTCCGGCTATGCGACAGCGACAAAATTGAGAATCCTTCAACTTCATGCAAATAAAGAGAAACCTTCTTGAGCTACAGCCAATAGGAGTGCCAGTAGAGGTCACGTGATCCTCTCTCAGCTCCTGCAGAGGCCGGTTGTAGACCTACACAGACCTGCGTTTACAGCAGATAAATAACCGCAGTAACAGAGGACACACTTTTTTCTTGATCATCTTTGTAATTAAGTTATTTATGTACTGATTCCATTTACATTTAGTGTTTTCTCTGAACAATGTTTATTTTCAGCAGCAGGTAAACTCATTCGCTCTCTGTGAATATCACCATAAATGTTACCTAAGCAACCTCAAGGTGGGAACGCCCACAACGATTTCAATCACCACCCAGAACGACAGGCAGCTACAAAGTCGCTGCTAGTGTGAATAAGGCATAAGACAACCAATGAGAACATGACACAAACAGAGGACCAGTAGGAAACAAAGCAAGAACAGCTGGCATGGGCAGCACTGCAAGAGCAGGAAACCACCAAGCATCAGGAGGCCATGGTGGAGCTGAGGCATGGACTGGAGGGGACTCTGGAGCATCACAAGTAATGGAGCTGACAGAGAGATGTCCGCTTTGTCATTGCCACTTGACAGTATTGATGAGGTAAGGGTTAAACCAAGCTCTGCACATGCAAAGTCCTATGTCCATGTCCTGTAGTCCCACAAAAAATCTTTAGGGGAGACTGGCAAGGGCGGCTGTGGCTTATTGAAGCTCTGGCCAGGTGGTTGTCCAAGAGGGGTCTGGATGCAGACCTGGTGCAGGTGCAATATGAGCTGCATGCAAGGCTTTATACTGCCCACCCCTAACCCCATTCCTCACAGTGACGTCACTAACTCTATTGAGTGCATTGTGTCTGACATTGCATCGCTAAGAGATGCAATCTTAGCTTGCATCATAAAGGCTGCATTCAGATACTAATGGGTTGTCCTGGGAAGAGAGTGAGGACTGATGGCCATCTTGAACAGGCATGGTGTGAGCAGGCCCTAGAGTGAGCAAACTCTTGTGTGGCATATACTGCAGGTTTGCTATGCCCTCCATCTGCAATATCAACAGTATAAGGAGGACCACACAGCAACAACTGATACTCCATATATTCCTCTAAGAAAAAAATTATTTTCCCACCAGGCAGCCGAAATCTTATTTTCTCATTTAACCCAAAAATAAAAATGGTTTTCAGTGCAACATCATTAAAGTAAACCAGACAACAAAGGTTGCAAAAATCTTCATCACATACATGTAGTCCTCCGTTGGCCGGTCACCTTGACATAGCCACAAAATGCTAGCTGCTGGGTTTGTAGCAGGCATGGCATGGACAGACCCTGGTGTTGCATGCTTGACATGAGCAGGCCCTGGCATGGAGCAGGCCCACTCTAGAACTGAGACATATACTGGAGCAGACTCTGGACCGTTGGAAGTAAAGCATTGTGTAGCCCAGACACACAGAGGCCTGCTTAGTCTCTTTGTGACTTGAGAGCATTAATGAGGGTAGGTAAGGGTTTAACCAGAGCAGGTCCTATAGTCCCCCCAAAAAATCTTTAGGGAAAACTTGAATGGTGGCTGTGGCTTGATGAGGATCTGGGTCGGCGGACATATTAAGAGGTGGCTCTGAGTAGCCAACTATTTTGGGAGGTTTTTGCTCCAATTCTAATCAAACAAATCTGATCCAACTACTCAAGGTGTTCAAAACTACTAGAGACTATTAAGCAGGTGTGAGTTGGAGGTGGTTGGAGCTAAACTCTGCAGAGCTGTGGATCTCCAGGAATTTAATTTGAGACCATTGGATTAAAGCAGGCTTTGCTTCTGTGGGAGCTTGTGCCCTATAGTCTCCCCAAAAAATATTAGGATCTTAGGGATGGCACAACCAGGCCCTGGCATGAGCAAGCCCTGGTGTCAGCAGGCATGGTGTGAGCAGACTATTCTGTGTCATATATTGCAGGTGAGGGGTGGCTCTGGGTAGGTGCTCATCTTGTGAGGTGGATCTGGGCAGGTGGCAATCTTGGGAAAAGGCTATGGGCCCGGTGACCACCTTGAGCAGGCCCTGGCATGCCAGACAAGTAGTGAGTAGACCCTGGCATGGCAGGCATGGTAATCCGGGGTCGCCTCAGCGGAATGAACCGCCAACTTATCCAGCATATGTTTTACGCAGCGGATGCCCTTCCAGCTGCAACCCATCACTGGGAAACATCCATACACACACATACACTATGGACAATTTAGCTTACCCAATTCACCTATAGCACATGTCTTTGGACTTGTGGGGGAAACCGGAGCACCCGGAGGAAACCCACGCCAACACGGGGAGAACATGCAAACTCCACACAGAAATGCCAACTGACCCAGCCGAGGCTCGAACCAGCGACCTTCTTGCTGTGAGGCAATTGTGCTACCCACTGAGCCACCATGAAACCATGTGCACATCATTCATTCATTCATTCATTTTCTTTTCGGCTTAGTCCCTTTATTAATCTGGGGTCGCCACAGCGGGATGAACCGCCAACTTATCCAGCATATGTTCTACGCAGCGGATACCCTTCCAGCTGCAACCCATCTCTGGGAAACATCCATACACACTCATTCACACGCATACACTACGGACAATTTTAGCTTACCCAATTCACCTGTACCGCATGTCTTTGGACTTGTGGGGGAAACCGGAGCACCGGGAGGAAACCCACGCGAACACGGGGAGAACATGCAAACTCCACACAGAAACGCCAACTGACCCAGCCGAGGCTCGAACCAGCGACCTTCTTGCTGTGAGGCGAACGTGCTACCCACTGCGCCACCGCGTCGCCCCATGTGCACATCAATATAGCATAATTTTTGGGATACTGTACAACAATAATTACAATTTTTACGCTAATGTGAGGGGTAGGTTTAGGCTTGGGGTACGTTTAGCATTGTAAGTGAAGACGTTTATAAAACACAATTTAATGGGTAATTTAATAAACAATATCAATAATTCTCAGAAGTATCTAAGTATCCTTTCTAGTAAACAAAGCAGGAACACGAAGAAAATCTAAACTACAAAATAAAAGACATGAACAAATGTCAGGTGCTTGTAATCTGTTAACAACACAGATGTTTAAATATGGGGTGGCACGGTGGCTCAGTGATTAGCACATTGAGCACTCGCCTCACAGCAAGAATGTCACTGGTTTGAGTCCCAGCTGGGCCAGGAGACATTTCTACGTGGAGTTTGCATGTTCTCCCATGTTCGCGTGGGTTTCTTCCGGGTGTTCCGGTTTCCCCCACAGTCCAAAGACATGTTGTATAACTGAATTGGATTAACTTAATTGGCCGTAGTGTACGAGTGTGTGTGTGAATGAGAGTGTGTGTGGGTGTTTCCCAGCATGGTGCTGGGTTGCATCTGAAAGGGTATCCATTGCGTAAAACATATGCCAGTGTAGTTGGCGGTTCATTCCGCTGTGGCGACCCCTGATAAATCAGGGACTAAGCCAAAAGAAAATGAATGAATAAATGTTTAAATGCTTTTTAGGCATCTCAAAAGGAAATCTTCTGCATATGCATGCATATGAAATAAGGTCAGTCGCAAAAATTACTGTGTCCCTGCCTTTTTGGTGCTAATGTTTTATCTAGTAATATGGCTAACAATAGGTATGTGACCTATTCTTTGCTCTTGAGTGGTCACTACCATAGTTTTTTTTAAGTAATTAGTAAATTTTTCAACTTTGCCATTATATAAATGGCATAGCTTTCAATTACACAGTGTTTCTGAAACTATATTTTTCTATGTACCAAGATGGGTAATTATTAAGTAATGGACAAACCAGAAAATTTAAATAATGCCTTAATTTTAATGATTGCTTGATTGTCATTTGCTCTCATGCATGTTGTGGGTGGACCATAAAAGAGCAAGAAGACTATTTAAAAGCACAACAAGAGTAAATGAAACAGCATTTTATAAGATCTAGTTCGGCAGGATGGATTTATCATCACAAGAATACGATCCTTCTCAGTTTTGTTTTCCTGCAGTGAACAACTCTTGTCTTAAAGGCACACATCATGTGTCCACTCAGACTGTGGTGTATCTCATATTGGCGTCAGCAATGACTGTGACCATTCTAGGAAATTCAGTGGTCATTATTTCTATAGCACACTTTAAACAGCTCCAGACACCGACAAATATCCTGGTGATGTCTCTGGCTCTGGCGGACCTGCTGCTTGGACTGGTGGTCATGCCTTTCAGTATGATCCGTTCTGTCGACGGCTGCTGGTACTATGGAGAGACCTTCTGTTTGCTACACACTGGTTTTGACTTGTTTCTTACATCTGTGTCTATTTTTCATCTTATTTTTATTGCTATTGATCGACATCAGGCTGTGTGTTATCCGCTCCGGTATCCAACAAGAATAACCATACCTGTTGCATGGGTCATGGTGATGATAAGTTGGACTATGGCTGCGTTTTATTCTTATAGTGTAGTGTACTCAAAAGCTAACTTGGAAGGACTGGAGGAATATATTGCATCAGTGTACTGTTTGGGAGGATGTACCCTGTATTTCAATGCATTGTGGTCAGTTTTAGACACATTACTAACTTTTTTCTTGCCTTGTTCTGTCATGGTTGGGTTGTACGCAAGAATTTTTGTAGTTGCAAAAAAGCACATTAGATCTATCACTGAGGCAAACCAGAATGAAAATGAGAATGTGTTTAAAAACCCTCGACGGTCTGAAAGAAAAGCGGCAAAAACTCTTGGTATAGTTGTGGGTGCTTTTATCCTTTGCTGGCTGCCGTTTTTTATTAACTCTCTGGTGGATCCCTACATCAACTTTTCCACACCATATGCTCTGTTTGATGCATTTGGTTGGTTAGGCTACACAAATTCAACTCTAAACCCCATCATATATGGTCTTTTCTACCCATGGTTTAGAAAAACCCTTTCCCTCATTGTAACATTGAGAATATTTAAACCAAACTCATCTGACATCAATTTATTTACTGTTTGATTTCATGAATATCATTTTTGTTTTTACTTTTGCTAATTGTTTTGCAAATACTTTTGTTTAGCAATGATTTGTGTGCACAGATACTGAACAATGTCAAAATGTTGGACCACAGTTACAATATATAAAATGTAAATCATTACATAGAGGGACAAAAAGCCCATCTATATGCACATTTATATACTGTAACAGCACAAACTTAGGTTGTGTGTTTTGATCTCTGTTTAGTGCAGTCAGTGATCATAAGTCAAAGTTATAAGCAGCTCATTTTTGTTTGGTTTATATGAATGTGTCATATACACTGATTTAAACCGACCCACAGTAAGGTTAAGACATACATTTAACATTTAACAGTTTTAATGAGAAAGCTTTATATAATGTAAAATGTCATGCACTATCATGAATTCATGGCTGCAAATAAGGACACAAATGTCAAAATCATCCAAAGCACTTTTTCCATTGTTAAAATTTGATAGGAGAAGTTCAGAAAATATTTGTGAACTGGCAGGTCACGTATTTCTGTTTGCTCTACATAAAAATGAACAGGATAACACATTTTGCAAACAAAATTTAATTCAAATATCTAAATATTCTGACTCTATGCTTTCTTTTTATTGATTCTTTTTATTTCTTAAAGTAGCTGATATTGTTTACTTCATTTTGTTAATAACATTGTATTGTTGCATTCTTGTGGCAAAACATAAAAAATAAAGCAAACTCTTGATCTCAGGATTGTTTTCGTGCATTTAGGAAAGAATATTCAAAAATTAAAGTGCAATTATATATATATATATAAGTTATAAGTTAATTTGAAAGCAGATTGCAAGTCTTATGTTGTCAGGCATGCATTCCATGTAGGCAGTAATACTAATGTGAAAAATAATAATAATTGTTAAAAATTGCATGAACCCAAATTTAATATACACATACACTATGGACAATTTAGCTTACCCAATATACCTGTAACGCATGTCTTTGGACTTGTGTGGTAAACCGGAGCACCCGGAGGAAACCCACGCCAACACGGGGAGAACATGCAAACTCCACACAGAAATGCCAACTGACCCAGCCGAGGCTCGAACCACCGACCTTCTTGCTGTGAGGCGATCGTGCTACCCACTGCGCCACCGTGACACCCTAAAACTAAATCTAATAGAGCTAAATATTTTTGCAGATTTATTCATAACTTTACTAGTTTTTATCAAATTTAGGTAATCCAACATTTCTCTAATATATTTGAATATTATTGAACATTCAAATTATATATTTTAATATTATGGAACAAAATGATATTGAACAAAATTATTAGCCCTCCTGTGAAATATTTATTCTTTTCCCAATTGCTGTTTATTGGAGAGATTTTTTTTTAACTCATTTTAAACAATAATTTTAATAACTCATTTCTAATAACTCATTTCTTTTGTCTTTGATCATCACCTGCTCACTCCTCAATCAGCATCACTATAAAGGGCACACACACACACACACACACACACACACAGAACACAACATCCGGTTTACAGTTCACACACCCTGAACTTAACTCACTCATTCCTGCTCCATTGTCTCCTGTGATCGCTGTTGTCTTGCCTGGATTTTTCCTGTGTTTTTAATTCATGATTACAGACTCTTTAACTACTCAGTTAAGACTAAGATTTTCTATTAACTCTATCCTGCTCTGCACATCATTCATCAACTCTTGTAATAAACAAATGTGCTACTTTCTGTCTTTTGTCTCCTGCATTGACGATAATATTTGAATAGTTATTTTGCAAGATACTAGCATTTCAGCTTAAAGGGGCTAATGATATTGACCATTGATATTGATATATTTGTAGTTTTTTTATTGCAGCCAAGCTAAACTAAATTAGACTTTTTTCACTTCACAGATGTGAAAAATGTCATTGCTCTGTTACGCAGCACTTGGGAAAAATTTGAAAGAATTAAAAGAAGGAGCATCATTTTTATCTTCCACCGTATATATATTTATTTAAGGTATAGTTGTAAATGTAAATGTACTAAATATTTACTTCACCCTCAAAAGGTTCCAAACCTTTGAGTTTCTTTATTCTATTAAATATTAATGAAGATGTTGAAGAAAGCTTAAATCTGTAACCACAGACTTCCATTGTAGGAAAAATGATAATCACTATAATCAAAGATTTCCAGCTTTCTTCAGAATAGAATATTATATTGTCATTGTACAGGCACAAGGAATGTGCAAACCCCAAGTGTGCAAAAAACTACCAAAGTACCTGGACATGGATGTCAACACAATCTTCTATTGTGTTCAACAGAAGAAAGTAAGTCAAATAGGTTTAGGACAAGTAAAGGGTGAGTAAATGATGACAATTTTCAGTTTTGGGTGAACTGTCCCTTTAAGTATACATTTTTCTTAAACTCTAAATTGGCAAAAAGTCACATTTTAAAATGCTTTGCTTGTGAAATTGTTTGCACATATGCAAGTCATCTACATACAGTCAGTAAACTTAACAGTCGACGCATTAATTCTTGGCCTCTCCCATAAACAACGCCTATCATTTTCCTTATATAAACAAGCTGGCAGTGAAATCTGCTTTAAGATTTTTCAATAAACATGGGCATTGCTCTTTAAAGCAGTCAAGCCTTTTTCCATGGAATTTCTGGAGCATAACTGCTTTTCCCACTGGAATACAAGCTGCTCTCTGGACTTTCATTTGAATTATGTCAATGTATTTTTGTTCTTGTACATATCTGCAATCTCTGTTTTGACTGTGTGTGGAAATCTACTTGTCATCATCTCTATAACTGTTTTCAAGCAGCTTCACACACCAACCAACCTCCTCATCCTCTCGCTGGCCATTTCTGACCTGTTGGTGGGAATCTGTTTGATGCCGGTTGAAAGCGTCAGGAGCATCAACTCCTGTTTTTATATGGGAAAGTCCCACTGTCGTATCTTTCATATCATTATGTCCATTGTTGGCTCTGCTTCCCTTATGAACATCATGTTAGTGGCTATTGATCGCTATTTTGCTGTATGTAATCCACTCCTGTATATGTCCAAAATGACAATCAGAAAAGCTTTGATCTGCATAAGTTTAGGATGGACTGTGTCCATCTGTTATAATCTTGTACCAGTGAATTTGGGAAATTCAGACCCAACAGGAGCTGTTGTAGTCTGTTTAAGGGAATGTGCAGTGGCTGCCAGTAATTCATGGGGTCCCGCTGACTTAATAGTGAGCTTTATAGCTCCATGTATGGTGATGTTAATTCTGTATGTAAGAATCCTCACAGTGGCCTTAAGACAAGCCAAAGTCATTTCCAACATGACAAAGAAAAGTGAACATCGGAAAAATATAAAGCCTTCCAGGAAATCAGAGGTAAAGGCGACCAAAACGTTGAGCACAATTGTCTTAGTTTATTTCATTTGCTGGATTCCCTGGTATGTAATTATGCTGAATATGGAACAATTTAACAAGTTGCCTGTGAGCATTTCTGCTTTTTTGTGTTTATTTTACACAAATTCATGCATCAATCCCTTTATATATGCAATATCTTATCCCTGGTTCAAAAAGTCAGTGAAAATTGTGGTTAGCCTAAAAATACTGCAGACAGCAACTAACCAGTTGAACTTATTTTCTGAAGACTGTTAATATTAAATACTAATTAGTACTAAATATTAATTATTTTGATTGTCTTCTTTGTCCTTTAAATCTATTGCCTAGCATGATGCAAAAAGACATTGACATAAAATTGAATCTCTGAATCATAATGTGTAGACCCTTATGAAAAAGAAGTTCACTCAAGTGCACTATTCGTATACTTAGCCAAAAAAAACAAAAAAAGTATACTTTCAGTCTTCTTTTTATGTACTTCTCTAAAATGTACTTCCTTTGAGGAAAAGACGTCAAGTGTACTGTTAGTATACTTTCTTAAAAGTAGAAAAATAAAGTAACTTACATTCTACACTTTTGATGTACTTCTCCAAAATGTACTTTAGGTATTGCACTTAAGTATATTTGACTTTTACTGAGAAAGAAGTCTTAGTATCTATACTTGTTTATTGACATGCAGTAGTCAACATTTGTAGTGGATCAAAAAGTCTTTCAAAATTGTCCTAAAACAAGAATGGGGGTTGTTCGGTAGTTTTAGAACAACTTTGATGAAAGTTTTTGATTCATTTCAAATGTTTACTACTGTATACCTAAAAGTATAATTACATATTCGAAGTATACTTGGTTTGTAGTCAGTGCCTCTGCTCCCTATACGCAGAGTATGCAGGTTGCGTAGGGCACCAACTCCAGAGGGGGACACCATCTCGGTTGCTAATAATATCTCTGTGTGGGCCCTTAGAATCGTCCTAACCTTTTCCCCCCCTAGCGGCGCCCCTGATGATAGGACATGTTTTACTTCTTTTCGTAATAAATCAATCCGTTTGCCCCTTTTCCCCATGTTGCTGCTAATTACACAAATTGAATTATTATTATTATTAACTTGTGCAATACTTTACATTTCTGTTTGCACACTAGCTACATACACATGCACTGCACAATTATTTCACTGTATGTATTATTTATTATACTTCAGCGCAGTTATCTTTGTTTATTGTTTTGTCTATTTCTACATTTCTTATTGCTGCTGTTCTCTCTGAGAGCTGCCAAGTTAATTTAATAGGCCAGTTTTAAATTTTTGTACATTCATTCATTCATTCATTTTCTTTTCGGCTTAGTCCCTTTATTAATCTGGGGTAGCCACCATGAACCGCCAACTTATCCAGCATATGTTTTATGCAGTGGATGCCCTTCCAGCTGCATCCCATCACTGGGAAACATCCATACACACCCATTCACACACATACACTACGGACAATTTAGCCTACCCAATTCACCTGTAGCGCATGTCTTTGGACTTGTGGGGTAAACCGGAGCACCCGGAGAAAACCCACGCGAACCCAGCCGAGGCTCGAACCAGCGACCTTCTTGCTGTGAGGCGAACGTGCTACCCACTGCGCCACCGTGCCACGCATATTTATATATATAAATAAATAAATAAATAAATACATGTTTAAATACACATGTGTGTACATATGTTTGTGTTCCTCTGTGGGGGCACCACAGTAAAATTTCGCTTAGGGCACCCTTTTGGCCAGCAGCGGCCCTGTTTGTAGTTGATTTTACTCCTTTTATTAAGTGGCCGATTAAACATTTTTCTCACATAATATTACATTATGGGGGTGACACGGTGGCTCAGTGGTTAGCACTGTCGCCTCACAGCAAGAAGGTCACTGGTTCAAGTCTCGGCTGGGTCAGTTGGCATTTCTGTGTGGAGTTTGCATGTTCTCCCTGTGCTGGCGTGGGTTTCCTCCGGGTGCTCCAGTTTCCCCCACAGTCCAAAGACATGCGCTATAGATGAATTGGGTAAGCTAAATTGGCCGTAGTGTGTGTGAGTGAATGAGTGTGTATGGGTGTTTCCCAGTACTGGGTTGCAGCTGGAAAATCCGCTGTGTAAAACATATGCTGGATAAGTTGCCGGTCCGTTCCTCTGTGGCGACCCCTGATGAATAAAGGGACTAAGCCGAAGGAAAATGAATGAATGAATATTACATTATCCCTGAGTTTCAGAGATAAAGCTTCAGGCTAGCCTGAGACTAAACTGAAAATAACTTGCAGTGACAGATCTTAAAATATATCTGTGTCATTGGTGTTTCTGTATTTATTTATTTATTTATTTATTTATTTTTAAAGCTGCTTAAATTTACCTAATTTAACAAAGGCCTACGTTAGTGAAAAAACAAATCGGTTTTTTTCTAAGTATTCTTGCAGCTCAACTAATTGTCAGTATAGGCCTACTCCACTTGTGTTAATGATTAGTTAATTTTGCTCACTAATTTTGTGCATGGTATATTTTAATTTAAATTATAGCAATTCTCAACTTTAAGTGTATTTGTGTGTAGTTTTATGTGCTAAATTGGAACAACTTAAAGTATACAGTATACAACTTAGTATAGTTTAGGTACACTGTATGTCTTTGAAAGGTCATTACACTTGATTAGTGATATTAAAGTGTACTTTATTTAAATTACATTAATAAATTGAGTGGTTTTTTGTATACTTCAAGTAAACTTGCAGTAGCCTACAACACTAAAACTACTAGTTAACTAAGAGTGTGTGTGTGTGCGTGTGCGTGTGTGTGTGTATTGTGCAGTTGTAATACTTAATTCAATGCCAAAATTCTGATCATGGGACATAGTTCACAAACTAATTATTTACCACAAGCATTACGAATAGTTGTGCACTTAAAGTGAACTACTGTCACACTTATAGTACACTTAAGTATATTTTTATATTCCAAAACTTGGCCAGTTTAGTCCCAAGATGTATTCAAGTAGTATTACAAGTAGCCTATAAACTAGTAGCCTACATAGATGTTAACATGTGAAGTATACTTAAAATATATCAATATTACTTAAGTATACTTAATCAAAATGAACGTGGAGTATACTTCTTTTTAGTAAGGGTAGGCTATTTATTACCCGTGCGGAAATCAAGTTAAATCTACTTTATATTTGTTATGTAGGCTAGTTTGTAAAAGTTTTTGCTTCTTTTTTAAAACTGAGGGAAGGCTCATATTTATAAACATCTGCTTATTATTTGTGAATTAAAAAAATGTAGTACATAAACTTAGAATAGTCTAGTGCATGTTTCTAGTACATAACTACATAGTCTAGTGCATCTCGGTCCTGGAGGGCCGGTGTCCCTGCAGGGTTTAGCTCCAACTTGCCTCAACACATCTGCCTGGATGTTTCAAGTATACCTAGTAAGACCTTGATTAGCTTGTTCGGGTGTGTTTGATTAGGGTTGGAGCTAAAATCTGCAGGACACCAGCCCTCCAGGAACAAGTTTGGTAACCCCTGGTCTAGTGCATGTTTCTGAACGCACGCGGAAGATAGTAGAGAAGTCACGTGACCAGCGCGTCAAAGAAATCAGCTGAGGGCTCGGAGTTTCACTCAGGAAATCCAGGTAAACCGAACAACCAAAGTACATATTAAAGTAAACGATGCGTCTTTATACACTGTACCGGTGTGATGACTTAACGTAAATAGTTTTTGAGGGTAGTTTAAACGAAACGTCTGTAAATGAGCAAACGCAAAGTTCATTCACTGAAGCATATTTGTTGACAGCGCGATATGTGTTCATTTGACAAGAAACTACACTGTAAGATTCCCGAATGTTAATGTTTGGCTGTGTGTCAGCAAAGTTAAAACAATAACTGTCTGATTTTATAAATGAATGTGTGTTTGTGAGTTTGATCGCCGTGATTTCCGCATTCTTTCGTTTTGCAGGTGCAGCACAGATCGGTTTTACTAGTCATCTGTTTATTACTAGCCTGCTAACTAATAAACAACACTACTCCAGCTATTTTCGAGTCATTACTGAGCTAATAAGACATATTTCAAACGAAGCACGTAGGTGAGAAACTATATGGGGCCAGTTTTCTCATTAATACAAAATGACAACAGTAATATCATTAAGAAACGCAAACAAAATAGCGAGTAATTGTTTTGGCCCCCAAATAGTACAGTATAATTGAGGTAAAGCTGGTTTAATATTCACACATTCGGAATTTGTCCTTAATATATTTTCAGAAAACTATTCTTTGCTTATACTAAATAGTCAAATTAGAAGCCAATGACTATCAAAGTACAACATTGGTTATAGTCAATTAAATAGTGCTTGTTGTTTTGGAGTCATACTTGCATGCGATTTCAGACCGAATATTCAAAGTACCATGGTAAACAATATAGGAAGCATGTCACAACTTGTCACTGAACGAATGTGCGAATATTAAACCAACTTTACATCAATCAGTATGTATAGTTTGTATAAAGCATGTTTACAACCCGTGAAAGTCTGTCACTACATGACATTTATTAAAACCGTCCCAAATCCAGCATTTCAGTTCATACACGTTAATATATGAACTATTCTGTAGCATATAGGGTCAAATATAATGATGGTTGAATGTTATTGAAGGATGAAATTGATAAGCAATACCGTATGTAAAACACATTCAATTAGTTTGCTTTAAGAGCAATGCATATATGAAATAATGTCTGTAAATAATGTGTATATGCATGTTATTATATAATGTAGAATAAGAGATATTTGTGCGATTGTAGGCCTGAGAATAGATGTGATTTCTGCAAATGTGGTTTCTGTCTTTTTTTATTAAAGGCCTCCATCATGTATGGATCAAGAGAAGTCGATGCCAATGTCCTGGCACAGACTATTAGTTCAAATATCCAGAGAATAACACTGCTAAGTGAGTATATTTATTCGTATTTATGTGCTATAAAAATTGTATAGCTTACAAAAATGTACCATAAATTTTTGCCCAAAAAATAACTGTTAGTAAACTATTACCTATTTAATATTTATGTCTAGACTATTTTTAGCCACGCCTGAATGGTTGTGATGTTTCTGTTTTCACATCTTCAATTTCTTTGTTCAGCTGCATTCAGTTGTTCTCCATTTATCTGCTATGCAATTTAATGTGCTACATTCACAAACCACAACATATAAAAATTCAAGTACAAGCGGAACACATTTGGTTATGAAAAAAACACTCCTTTCTGTAACCTGATGACATGGGAAGTGTTTAAAGCTGATTTAGGTATTGCTTTTGTTTCCCAGCTAATGAAATCCAGCAGTTGATGAGACATCTTGGAACAGCACAAGACACAAGTGACCTGCGACAGACATTGTGAGCTGAATACAAACATCTAGTTCGGATCTCAGTCATTTAGCACATAAAAGAAATAGAGATGCCTTGATATATCCAGTATTTATTTTTGCAACCAGTTTTTGTATTTGTTTAAAACCATCTGTGTTTTGGGCTATCTTAGCATTGATTACTTAGCTATTTAAAACACGATCAAAACATAATACTAGAATATAATAGTTTAGTAAAATTGATATCAGTCAAAAGATTCTGTTGGTGCATCCCTAAAAAATAAACATGTACTGTATGTAAACGCAAATATATGTGTTTGTCTTTGTCACAATAAATAGACAGGAGAAGCAGCAGAGTGTCAATCAACTTGCTAAAGTGACAGATAAATGCATGAAAGAATTCAGCTCTTTACCTGCGACCACAGAACAGGTACTATCAAACTCATACTTCATCACATACAACATTCAGCATCCATGGACATAACTTTACAATTTAGTAATAGAATGAAGCTTCATATATTGAAATATATGTCTATAGTCATTTCATTCAGTTACCTTGGTGTTGTTCTAGATCTTTGTGGCTTGATTTATTCCGTGGAACACAAAAGAAGATACTTTGAAGAATGTTTCACTGCCTTTGGACGTTCATTTTTGGGTGAACTCTATTCCTTTAACAGTCTTTGTTCTGATACAGAGGCAAAGAAAGATCCAGCGAGAACGTCTCATCACTGAATTCTCCAACGTGCTGGCCATTTTTCAGAAAGCTCAGCGAGAGGTTGCAACAAAAGGGAAGGAGTTTGTAGCTCGTGTCCGTGCAAGCTCCAGAGTTTCAGTGAGTTTTATCTATCATTTCTTGATATTATGCCGTATTTACCATCCAATAGAATAGGGGTCACCAAACTTGTTTCTGGAGGGCTGGTGTCCTGCAGATTTTAGCTCCAACCCTAATCAAACACACCTGAACAAGCTAATCAAGGTCTTACTAGGTATACTTGAAACATCCAGGCAGGTGTGTTGAGGCAAGTTGAAGCTAAACCCTGCAGGGACACCGGCCCTCCAGGACCGAGATTGGTGACCCCTGCATTGGAACATTACATTTATACAGACTCTATTATCTTACATTAAAGTGCCAGTTTCTAATGTCTTTTATAGTTATATCCACACTACATAAATGCCACATGTAAAGGGTTTTTTTTATTGTATAATAATATTGTAATATTGTATTGTATTGTATTGTATTGTATTTTTTTATTATCATTTTTATATATTGTGGTGTATTATGGTCTTGGACAGCTGACTTCTAAAGCATTTCCCATTCTTCAAAAAGGTTGTGGTGGTTTAAAAAAAAGCGACAGAAATGACATTTTCCACTACAAGGGAATACTTGCTCCCTTAGATTGATTTCCAAGAAATCCTTACTTTTATAATGGCATTTTTTTGTCTCTTTATTATATGTATGCATCACTCTTTGGGCTCTATTTTAACGATCTAGGCGCAAAGTCTAAAGCGCAGGGTGTAAAAGCATTAAGAGCGTGTCCGAATCCACTTTTGCTATTTTAAGGACGGAAAAATACGCGCTCCATGGCGCATGGTCTAACAGGGTTGTGCTTATTCTCTTAATAAGTTATGGGTGTGTTTTAAGAAAAAAACAGAGTCTTATCTCCCGTTCCCTTTAAGAGTCAGTTGCATCGCTCCATGGTGCATTTGCTGTTTACATGGCGGACTTTGTAAGTGTAAAAACTGAACGCTTCACTAGCGAGAAAACAAGTAAACAGAGCATCTGCAGCACGAGGATAAAGAACCAGCCTCCTCCATTCGGCCTTTACTTTCACTTTCTCTTTCTCTCTTTTGTGGATAAGGAAACGGTGTTGTACGCACAGACATCCGTTAGCCTACATAATTAATTTCGTTTGTTAAGCACAAAGATTTGATTCAAAAGTATTTCTAAATTCAGTTCTAATTTCCAGCAAACTAATAAATGAACAATAATAACAAATTGTGGTCAAAAAACACACGTCCTATTCTTATGCCCCATATGGTCCAAAACCTGACAGGTGGACAAATCTAAGCTTGTTTTTAATAAAACAAATATAAATATGCATATAATAAATACTTCTTCTAATAATAACAACATTATACAAATGCAAGTTGTCATGAATAAACTGAAAAAAGACCCCCGAGGTGAAGAAGACATGGAGGCAGTGGTTTTTATATTTATGTAGAAAATAATAATTTTTGTAATATTTTATTCATTATTCATCTTTTTCATTTGTAAAGATATTTGTGTATTGCTGTACATCCTGTGTGTATTAAGCAATGTGTAAGCGAGGCGCACAACTAACGCGCTCTGCGCTGGACTTTAGACCTGCTTTCAGCTGGTCTATTGCACAGTCTATTTTAGTTCCTCAAAATAGCAACGCGCCAACAATGCGCCTTAACACACCTCTTTTCTAGACCGAAACACCCATGAGTCCACAAAGTGGCGCAAATGGATTTGCTATTTAAACAATGTGGTGGAAAACGGGAAAATTACTGTTGCGCTGGTCTGAAAATAGCAACACGTCGGGGCAAACATGTTTTGCGCCTTATTGCGCCGGGTGTATGATAGGGCCCAAAATGTCAAATTCTTGCATTTAATCAAAAAATTGTTGTGCCATAGGCTTGAATGCATTTACACTAATGCATGACTGAAAAATCTCAAGTTTGTGGCATTACTTATTCATGCTACAGATAGTACTTTGCTTGTAATTGTGCATTTAAAAAGTAATAATAATGGTGTTTGAGCGATTTTTTTTTTTTTTTTTTTTTTTTTTTTTTTTTATTGAATCTTTTTTTTCTCATAATTCTCTTTCTGTCCACAGGGTGGAGATATAGATGATGTGTTCGGAAGAGCTGCTCCAGCATTTCAAAGGTTGGTTAGTTAGTTAGATTTGATTAATCCAGAAGGAAATTCAATAATCCAATAGCATCACATACTTAAAATTCATAAAGTAATAGACACATAAAACACACACACACTCCGAATAGGAAGAACAAAAAATAAATAAATAAAATAATAATACTTCATAAATAAATGAAGCGATCAATTAAGTCAAGACTTATGCTCAAAAACTAATACATGAAAAACTATCTCCAACTTTCTGCTTCTATATGTGTTTTTTAGTGAGTTCAATGCTCAAGCTCAGAGCTATGAGGAGAACATCACAGAAGAAGATCTGCAGCTCATTCAGGAAAGAGAATCTTCTATCAGACAGCTGGAGGTGAGGCCTGTTTCCACCTGGTATTACAATGCATTTTCACTGATTTGATCACAAGTCCATATTGCAGTTTCCACCTGGTTTTAACATCCAAATGCATATCTTGTGGCCACTTTTGTTCAGATTTTGTAAAGACCCTTCTCTCTCATTTCTTTATGCTTTTCATGTTCGGATTTTGAGGAAACCTGTCCCTCCTATTTTTTTATGCTTTTCATGTTCAGATTTTGAGGAAACCCTTCGCTCTTATTTCTTTATGCTTTTCATGAACCATGAAAGTGTGCCCAATGCAACACATTTGCAACACAAGTACTATTACATGAATAAACCCATGATTTTATTGCATTTCTTTTGTTTCGAAGATCAATGAAGGTCTCAGGGGATTGTGAACAAATCCTTTAATATGTGGTGTAAACAAGGCCTGAGATTCAATTAAAACCTGATACAATAAAAAAGTAATTTAACCAGTCTTATAAGTAAAGCCCTGTTTACACCTGTTAGGATGTTTTGATTAACTGGATCACAAGTAGAATGGAGAAACACAGTCTTGTTTACAACTTCAATGTTTTAATCCATCTCTTTGTCCACTTTCCTGATGTCTTTGAGGGAAGGGTCTTTAGATGAATGGATGAATGGGCCATGTCTGACCTTTTGATCTAATATCTTGAATAAATGAGCTTATGCAATTTACAAATAAATGTGAAAGGAGTCAACAGAAACCAAATGCAAAGTAGCAGCTTTCATTTCTGCTCTGATAGCTGTCGAATACTGTGGGTTTGTGTTTCAAACGTTTTACATTTGTCTTGCTGTACTGTACACTTGTCTTAACAAATTAGGTTTTTAGGCAGAGAGTAATGGTATTTTGTGACTTCTCCAATGCAATCAACTGCATTAGCATTTACTCTACAAAAGTAATTTGTTCAAACATAGTTCAAAGTGGACGTATTTGTGACCATGGACCACAAAACCAGTCATAAGTGTACATTTTTTTATTTATGCATCATCTGAATCTTTCCATTGATGTATGGTTTGTTAGGATAGCGCAGTATTTGGTTGAGAATCTGGAATCTGGAGGTTAAAAAAAATCTAAATACTAAGAAAATTTCCTTAAAAATAAAAATCTTAACCCATACAGTGTATTTTTTGGGGGGGCTATTCCCACAAATATACTCGTGCAGCAGAAGACTGGTTCTGGTTTTCTGGTTCAGGGTCACATTTAACATCGTTCTCTTGTTTTCAGATATTTAAACCTGGTGTAAACAGGGGTTAAACATCATGCTACTGTCATGATTTTTGCATGGTTATTTTTTGTTCTGCAGAATTTGAAGATGTATAAAACTTTTGTCTTGTTTTTTTTCAGTCGGACATCACAGACATTAATGAAATCTTCAGAGATCTGGGCATGATGGTGCATGAACAGGGAGATATGATTGGTAAGGTGTATATTTTTACACATTATTAATAAATTGTAGCTTTCTGGCACAATGCTATGGTTTTTGTTAAGTTGCCAGGGCATTTCTTGATAGTTGCTAACTGTCCAATGTCAAAATAATCTATAGCCAAATGTCTAGCACTAGGCCTATAATGCTATTTTGTTTGAAAATCGTCAATCCAACCAAAGTACGTTTAAAAAAACAGCATTAAAATTACTAAATTACTAAACCTGCTAAATTTGTTCAAATGTAGACACTTTTATCATTATATTAAGCCGAAATAGTCTCTATGGTAAACATATCTCTGCTTTTGTCATGATTAGTGGTATTTCCCAGCTCTCTACAGCATTTAGTTTTGTCTGAAAGAGAGTATTCAGAAATGAAACCCTCAGACAGGAAAGGTCATAAAAAATTCACACTATCATATTAGTTTTCTAACAATATTTTGCTTTATATTCTATTATTTCAGCTAACACAGCTTACAGAACATAACTGACTTGAAATTCAGGTTTGCCAATTTGCTGAAATTAAAATAAAATATAATGTAGATGAAATAGAATGAAATGAAAAGGTATATAATTTATATATAATAAATAAATGAAATAAAATCTGTATTTTTTTCAGTCTTGCCTTGGGAGGGGGTGTTTAGTGATAAAACTCCTAGACAGAAAAGTGCAATTAAAGGTGTTAAAGTGGAAAAGCAGATGCTGGTAATGAAGACCTGCGAGGCTTCACACACACCAGCTCAGTGGGACTGTTTGTTCACGCACTAAACTTTTAATAACAAGATGTGAGCTATCAGCACACACTTGTGTTGTTTACATATGTAAGATTTCATCAGAATAACAACAGTTTGCATCATTGTTTGTGCTGCCCAGCAAAACCCGAAGATGCATACCTAATTTAAATGAATGATGAAATATTGCTCACTAAGGGATTTTAAAACAAAGTTTTGAGGGAATTATGCATGATCCTAGGTGGCGATGCATTATTCAAAAGTATTTCTGTTATCCACAAATAATCTTTTTTTTATGCAAATAATCCAGTCACAATATTTGGTCTAGTTTTGTGTTTAAAAAATAAAGTCTTACCTTTTCTTCATCTACAGACAGTATAGAGGCCAATGTATCAAACGCAGAAATCAGTGTGCAGTCGGCCACAGAACAGCTCCAAAGAGCAGCAGGTCACCAGGTATTTACAAACCACTGATCATCATTTATTCTTCCTCACATCATTTCAGTTTCTTCTGTGAAATACAAAGAATGTAGCTGATTTAAAGTAGATATGGATGGACACTCTCAGACTCAGACAAAAATGCACCGTAAACGTAGCCTAAAAATCTTAAATAACTTTGTGCGAGGAATAAATGCCAACCAAAGCTGTAATTTGCTTGAAACCTTCACTTGCACTGTCATGTTTTAACGTTTTTACTTTTATTTTACATTTATTCTTTATTACTGTTATATTACAACTTTTTATTTATAAATTTTATTTAAAAAATTTTATTGCATTAAATTACTATTAGGGTGCATGTCCACCAAAGTGTTTTTGCGCTGCAGAAAAGCAATCGCTGTTTTTTTTTTTTCTCTTCTCAGTTGTTTTCAAAGCGACACATTTTTAAAACGCCATAATGTTGTGCAGAGCATGCGTTTTAGGCTCAACGATGAGTGCTCTGTGTTTTTTACACTCCGACAGTTGGAGAACATACTATGGAGGACCAGGAGTTCCAGTTAGAAATAAAATGAAGAATCAGATTATGGATTTAATAATTGAAGCATAAAAATGTAAATAAATAAATCACAATTTAAATGGACAATTAATAAATGTGTTTATTTAAATTGTTTTTAAATGTCATTTAATAAAGCAATAAAACAATGCATTTAAAAATAGCTTTTAAATGTATAAATAAATAGACAATTTTATAAATTTTTATTTAATTCATGTTTTAAAACGCTGATTAGTCAAACAATAAAAAAGTATATTTGTAGATCATTTTAAATGCATTTAAATGCAGATTTTAAATAGCTTTGGCAAATGCCTTTCTCTCTCTATTTGCCACATGCTTTTCTCGAGTTGAAAATAAATTGAGTTAAAAAATGCCATTGGACAGTCTACATGTGGGAGCAACCAACCAATCTTTCGCCTCAAGTCGAGCTAAACCCTCTTTCGCTTGTAAATGAAACACGCACTGCCATTGGACAGAGACAAAACCATAGCTCATTTTAGCGGGAGTTTAAAGATCAGCGAAGCGACTTAAATGTCAGGGCAATATGAACGCGTTTGGAGACTGTTTGTGGATGATTTATTAGCTTTAGATGATTTCTGTGAAAGAAATTCTCATCTGGATTATCTCTGTCGGTATAGAAAAGTTTTACAGTTGAGAGGTGACATTACTGTGGTCAGGCAAGTGAAGTCAAAAGCACACGGTCAATTCTAGCTAACGTTTTATTTTGGTCACTCATAAACTGCGGCACAGCACCAAAAAACTGATCTGAACACAAATACCACTACCCCAAACGCGTTTTGTCATTATATATCAGAGCCCCACACTGTCTGATGATGAAATATTAACGAAACAAATAACAAAGGAAAGCACCTAAAATAACAGAATTTTCGGGTCTGGTTTATTCGTAATTACAAAATAAGCGTGTCATTGTATTCAAATAATGTATTAGCGTATTAGTATTAGTCATATTAACTAAAGTACATTTAATGAATTGCAGTACTAGTTAATTAACATTATGTTGACAGCTCATTGTGATTATTATTACTTTTATTATTATAATTATACCAGTGATGTATTTCTTCTGTTCACTGTAGACGTCATTCCGCAAGAAGATTTTCATCCTTGTGGCTGTTCTGGCTGTGGTGGCTCTCGTTATTGGTTTGATTATCTATGCTTCTGTCAGCAAATGAGTCTGTATCAAACCTCTCTGATTTTTGCACTGGCATGTTTGTATTGAGTTGCTTTCTAACTGCAGTTAAGTCCCATTCACACCAAGAATGATCACTACGATGTCAATGACAAACAAATAACTCTAAAAGTCATTATAAATACAAAAGAATTGCAGAATCAACACGTCAAACAACAGCACTGAGAAATACAACTGTTGGAATCAGTTTCAGAATTAACAGCCAATCAGAATCTATGCTTTTTTTTAAAGTGCCTCTATTATGTTTTTTCGAATACTACCTCCCATGCAATGTTTATGAATGTAAAATAATCACTGCTGTATGAATCTGCATGCATCATATCTGCAGATTCTGCACTTTGTTGTTTATGATGAGAGAATTCACTAAATATGTGACTTAACTCGCATATACAGTTGAAGAAAAACTATTAGCCCTCCTGTAAAATGTTTTATTATTAAGTATTTCCCAAGTGATGTTTAACGAAGCAAGGACATTTTCACAGTATTTCCTATAATATGTTAAAAGCAGTTTAAGGTCAATATTATTGGGCCCCTTTTTTCTGATTGGATCCAGAACAAACCACTGTTAATTTAATGAACCTAGTTAAGCCTTTAAATTGCACTTTAAGCTGAATACTAATACCTTCTTCCATTTAAATAATGTCTGTACGTCAAACATCACTTTGGAAATAATTGAAAAAAAAATTCACAGGGCTAAGATTTTTGACTTCAGCTATACATACATGAAACAACTGCATACATCTTTTTTTTAGTACTTAATCCTCAAACTAATACTGTAGAAATGCTTTCATACAATAATATGAACTGCAGACTGATACATCTACACTACCTGACAAAAGTCTTGTCGCCTATCCAAGTTTTAGGAACAACAAATAATAACTTGACTTCTACTTGACCATTTGGTATCAGAAGTGGCTTATATGAAAGGCAAAGTCCTCTAGATTACGCTTATTTTACCAAAATAAAATATGATCATGCCTTGATTTTTAATTATTTAATTAGGATAGTAAGGTCTGACTTTGCTTAGACAAAAGTCTTGTCACTTAACAGAAATAATGTACGGTATAGAATATAAAGTCATGGTGCAGTGGAAAAGGAATTAATATTGTGTATGACTCCCATGAGCTTGGAGGACTGCATCCATACATCTCTGCAATGACTCAAATAACTTATTAATAAAGTCATCTGGAATGGCAAAGAAAGCGTTCTTGCAGGACTCCCAAAGTTCATCAAGATTCTTTGGATTCATCTTCAATGCCTCAATCTTACCCCAGACATGCTCAATAATGTTCTTGTCTGGTGACTGGGCTGGCCAATCCTGGAGCACCTTGACCTTCTTTGCTTTCAGGAACTTTGATGTGGAGGCTAAAGTATGAGAAGGAGCGCCATCCTGCTGAAGAATTTGCCCTCTCCTGTGGTTTGTAATGTAATGGGCAGCACAAATGTCTTGGACACACGCTCGGCTCGGTGCATCCAGTGTACGACTCGCTTAAGCCAAAGGAAAATGAATGAATGTAAAACTTTTTTTAAAAATAGCATAATAGTGGCACTTTAATGAGTTTGAGCAAAAAAATTGCCGGTGACAAAACTGCAGTCCACACTTTTAGTAAATATTACTTTGCTTTGCTATGGCACTAATGTATTTGTCTTCATTGTTGTTTTTGGTGTGAATGGGATTTTAAGATATATTTCACATAATATTTAATACAAATTAAGCTCTACTGACACCAGTTTAATGTGCTATTCGATTGTTTAAAAAAAAACAATAAAATGCATTGATTTACAATATTTCAAACAGACTGCTCTCTAAAGAAAAAACTGGATTGTTTCTATGCAAATTTGGGTGAAATATGGATAAACCCAATCATTTTGGTTAAAAATTGTATTTAAAATATTTTAAATATCAGTGTCCATATTTTACCCAAAACAACCCAGGGTATTTTTATCAAGCTTACCATGTGTTTAAAATCACCACCCTAAACCAAAATCATTGCTGTTGGTTTCCTAAGAGTAAAATCCCCTTGAAATGTGACATTTCACTTGTTGAAAATGCTACAAATGAATGTCTATTTATGACTGTCGATATGAAGCTGCTGCTTTAAAGATGCTCTAACACTTTAATTAAGGAATTAATCATGTCATGTTCTCATTGTGGCCCAAAGCACTTTGCAAAATTATTCTGAAATAGATTCTGTGACCATTTATAATTTCAGCATACCAGCTCTATTTTGCGTCTCTGCTATATTGTATACAGATGTTCTATGCTGTAACTTAAAATGGATCATGTGCTGATCAGTTCACTGAAGGAAACTGAATGGGTTACTCAATTTACCACTAGTTGTGAAGGCACATGACCACCAGATGGAGACATAATCAAATATGAAGTTTCACATTAAGCACAGTTCACCTTTGACCTGCTCACCTACAAATAATTTATAAAGAGCTGCCTGAGTGATTAATGCATTGCGGGTTTTTATGTCTTTAGTTATATTTGGGGGGGGGGGGGGGGGAAATTAAATCAGTTTCATGATTTATTCCATATTTAAATGAATAAACTATATAACTGAATAGCAGTTTGCCAATCAAGACCGATAGATTTATATGTGGTTAATCTAGAGGTATTTGTTTATTTATTTGAACTGTGATTGTGAAACTTAATTTGGAATTTAATATTTTCTAAGTAAATCAGGCTATTACATTTAACATTAAAGCCAGCCTTTCTGCCCAGTCAGACCAATAAACTGTACAGTTTTTCTGTATTTTTGTGCTGTATATAATGTTTTTATGATTTCTTTGTGTGTCGAATTCTTCCCAAACTGCTTTGGATTGAAAATAAATATAGGTCTAGTGACCCAAATTAAAGAAAATGTCCTCCAAAAGGTGGAAGCTGGAAACATTTGTGCATTGTGTTTGAAATACAGCATATAGTAGTGATTAAATAAGTGATAGGAACTATGTGGGGAAAATGGAAATGTGTACTATATTGATATGATTGAAATCTTTACATTTTTCAATAATAAGCAAAAAGTGTTTGCCAAAGTTGTTGTAAGTAATTGATTTTGATTAATCAGTCCAATAAACTATCATTTTCTGTATATTTATGGCAGGTTTGTGTCTATTATACACTTGTCTCTTCTCACATTTTTCACAAATTTCTTTAAATAAAAGTGCCATATTACATAACTTGCATACAATTAGTGATCCAAATTTGAGAACAATAAGCAATTACAAACATTAATAGGGATAATGTGAAGAGATAAAATCGCTAAAATACAGTATATGGATATAACGATGAATTCAAAAGTGAGAACAGAAGTTTTAAAGTGTGTTGAAATTGGGTGGGCCCTGTACGTATTATTTTACATTCCTTTCAGAAAAAAGTAATGTGCATTTCAGTAGCTACAAAACTGCATTTTTTTGTTTGCAAGATGTCAATAATTTTAAACAATATATTTTATCACAATATTTGAAAGTAAAAACATGATCTGTTAAAGGGATAGTTCACCCAAAATGTAAAATGTACTATTTACTCGGGTGGTTTCAAAGATTTTTGAGGGGGGGTTTTTTCCCATTTTGATTGAATGTTGGACTCATTCATGGTTACTTCCACTGACATCCATATTAGGAAAATGAATACTATGGAAGTCAATAGTTACTGGTTTCTAACATATTTCTGAATATCTGTTTTTGTATTCAACAGAAAAAAGAAACTCTAACAGCCTTTGAACAAGTGGAGAGAGACTAAATTATGATAGAATTTTTCGAGTGAACTGTCCTTTTAAAGGTGTCATAAACTGCATTGATTCAATAAGTTAGTTGAATTGTTCTCTGATATCTACATAGTAGGTATGTGGCTTAGGTAAGTTCAAAAGATTCTCCAGAAATGGTTTTATATGCTCATTTGTTTATATGCTCATAAAATACCCCTAGAATCAGAAGGTCCTTATTGACCATATTTGGATCGGTCATGAATATGAACGAGCTCTGCTCTGATGCCTATGCTTTCAGTGCTTGCACTCACATACGCACACACACACACATACAGCATGGTGTACTCTGAAATCAACAGAAAGAAAGAAACTCATAAAGGTTTGAAACAAATAAATGGTTAGTAATTAATGACAGAATTTTTTTGGGGGGGTGAACTATGCCACACATGGCGTCACGGTGGCGCAGTGGTTAGCAGCGCAGTCCAAAGACATGCGCTATAGGTGAATTTAATAAACTAAATTGGCCGTAGTGTATAAGTTTGAATGTAAGACTGTATGGGTGTTTCCCAATACTGGGTTGCGGCTGGAAGGGCATCCGCTCTGTAAAACATATACTGGATAAGTTGGTGGTTCATTCCGCTGTGGCGACCCCTGATGAATAAAGGGACTAAGCCGAAAGAAAATGAATGAATGAATGATATCCCACACATTGTGATATTGATAATTGCACTGCAAATGAGCAGCCTAAGCGCTTATGAAATCTAATCAACTAATGACAAAAAATTATAATTATATGGAAAGATAAAAATAAAAAAAAATCTGCATTACAATCATCTAATCAATTAGTCATTATAGTTGAGAGGAGGGGACATTAACATGTATAAAAATCATCTAGATGTATTGTTTGGCTTAGTTTGTGTGATCCTCCTGACCAGGAACAATGCAAAGCCTTTACACTGAGGATGAAGTGAGACTCCACTCACTCTGCTGGAAATACAAATATTAAATTCTAATATTGTTCGGTATGATATAAGAAAGAAGACTTCATAAGTACTTCAGGCATCATGAATCTTACAGCATTGAACCAAACTGATATCTGCGAGGACTACTCGTGTCCAGAGAGATCGGTTTCTTTATCTGTCTATGTGATTCTGTATGTGGCCGCAGCAGCTGTGGCTCTTCTGACCGTGTGTGGAAACCTGCTGGTCATCATCTCTGTTAGTCACTTCAAGCAGCTCCACACACCTGCCAACATCCTCATCCTCTCTTTGGCTGCGTCTGATCTACTGGTTGGAGTTTTTGTGATGCCGTTTCACTTATCCTGGCTCATTGAATCATGCTGGACTTCTGGATCAGTCATGTGCTCCGTTTTCAATTTTGTGACTTTTCAGGCCACAAGTGCGTCTGTTCACACTGTGGCTTTAATAGCTGTCGATCGCTTTATGGCTTTGAGTTTTCCTTTTTTTTTACTCAGAGAGAATCTCACTGACTGTGATTTGTATAGCAACTTTGCTAAACTGGTTGTTTTCACTCATTTATAACTTCACTCTTCTTTATATAAATGGAAACTTTGTTGGTAGCGTGTGTCCAGGACAATGTCTATATATTGTGGATGGGGTTTCATCCCTCATTGATCTCCTGATTGTGTTTATAATGCCATGTACACTCATTATAATATTATACACTCATGTTTTTGTCATTGCTAAGAAACATGTGACTGCTATAAGAGCCCTTCAGGTTCACAACAGCACAGAATCCTCTAAAAACAAAATCAGCGACAAATCAGAGAGAAAAGCCGCTTTAGCACTTGGGATTTTGGTTTTTGTGTTTCTCCTGTGTTTGCTGCCGTATTATATTTTTTCTTTAACAAATTTCTTAAGAGATGACTCATTCTCTAATGTTATCAACAGTGTTTTGATTCTGTTTTACCTTAATTCCTCTATCAATCCACTCATGTATGCTTTATTATACCCTTGGTTTAAGAAAAGTTTAAAAATAATTATGTCTTTTGAAGTATTTAACAAAGACTCTTCTCTGATTAATGTGATCTCTCAGTAGGCTCTTAAGGAACGGTTTTAAATTAAAAGTCTGTGCTCATATGTTTTATTATTTTTTTAATGTTCTTTTTTTAAATCATTATTGTGCAGTAGAAATACGATTATTCTTATATTTTTGTAAATAAAACCATTATTCATAAAAGATGAATTTATTGTTTACTTATTATCATAAGTAAAATATTTGATGATATTAATTTTGAGAATAGGGGCAGCATGGTGGCTCAGTGGTTAGCACTGTCGCCTCACAGCAAGAAGATCGCTGGTTCGAGTCCTGGCTGGGTCAGTTGGCATTTCTGTGTAGAGTTTGCATGTTCTCCCCGTGTTGGCGTGGGTTTCCTCTGGGTGCTCTAGTTTCCCCCACAGTCCAAAGACATGCGGTATAGGTGAATTGAATCAACTAAATTGGCCGTATGTGTATGAATGAGTGTGTATGGGTGTTTCCCAGTACTGGGTTGCAGCTGGAAGGACATCCACTGTGTAAAACATATGCTGTATAAGTTGGCGGTTCATTTCGCTGTGGCGACCCCTGATGAATAAAGGGACTAAGCCGAAGAAAAATGAATGAATGAATTTTGAGAATATGTACAAACTTTGTGAATAGATAATTATTTCCAGAAATGTTTATTTTAAAAACATCGATATAAGGGTACTTCATTTATTTACAGCGTTACTCATTTTAAATGATTACGTAAATAATAAAAGTCTGTAGTTACTGGTTTTCTTCCTTCTGTAAAATATGTTTCAACATGCTCAGAGTTCATGTTCAGATTCACAGTTTTTACCTGCTTGACTGATATCTCCTTACTTTGTTTTGGTCATTGAACATGTTTTATTACTGGAGTCAAACATCCGTTGTTCTTGATCATGTCTTGTATTTTAAATACAAAAATTGTCATCTTGACACTTACCATAAATAGGTAAATGCTGCTTAAAGCCAGATATGTTGTGTCGTGCTTATGTCCAACTGCTTGTGTATTATTAGAGGAGAGATTGACTGTTTTTCTTTACATAGTAACAGATTGGCAGGACTCTTCGGGCTTGTTGCTAATAGCCGCAAAAGTATAATTAATATTTTGAATGTTTGTTTTATTTTATTTTTTTTAATATCTTTAATTAAAAATTAATTTCACAAGTTTGGGGGTCACTTCAGTCGGAGTTGTTCTGGATTTTAACCGGACGGCACATGGCAGTCACACGAGGGACACCATGCTAGCTGTGCAGTCAATTTTAAGGTAAGATATGCCAACGCTATCTCACAGCAATTTGTAACTTTTTGATTTAGTGGCTAATTCGTATGAATTTGTTCGATCTCATTCGTACAATTTGGGGTTTGGTGAAACGCCTCCTTTTAAAAATCGTACATTTTGGTATGAATGAACTCCTATGGATTCGTACGAATTACCGACTAAACTGACAAAACATAAAACAGTTACGTTTCCTTAAGCTGGATTATCTTTATGATAGCAGAATTTATAGAATAACTGATATATAGTTAGAAAAATAAGAAACCATGTGCAATGCATAGGCTACAGTAATGTAAAATGTATATTTTAAGAATGGGTGCTAGCATGTTTTAATTTTGATGTCATTGGGCTAACTTTAGTTTTGATTGGGCTTTGGGCTAGGTTTTCTGCCCATTTAATGGCTTAATTTTGTTGCCAAACCCTGTTAAGAAGAGTTGTTCTTGCTAGCTTTTGTTCGTTAATAAACTGTTTTACACAAGTAATTGTTATAAATGTACGATAAGTTTTAAAGAAAAGTACTGTTTAGTGAATAATGATTCTTGTGTGAAAACATTCATTCGGATTTTATGCACAAATGTGTGAATATAAGATATTATTAAATATTTCCCCATAGACTATCTGAAAAGTAGTATGCCTATTACTACTATGAATAAATTGGAAAATGCAATGGATGCAAAAATACCTTCATAAACTACAACATCTGCTGAGATCCTACAATGAATATTCAGTGTACACTTGAGTTCATGAATGGGACTGACACTGGTGGGTTATGTGAACAACATGACAAATGTAGTATGTCAGAATTTCATTCATACACATATTCATACTCCACAGAACATATTTTTTAAACAATTGTGTAGTTAAATTCAAATGTTTTACCTCCTCATACAATATGCAATTCTGGATGCACTAATGGTGTCTTACTCCAATGAAAGCCAGTATAGTTGGGGTTTTTTTACAAGCTACATTCATTCATTTTCCTTCAGCTTAGTCCCTTATTTATCAGGGTTTGACACAGCGGAATGAACCGCCAACTATTCCAGCATATGTTTTACGCAGCGGATGCCCTTACAGCCGCAACCCAGTACTGGGAAACACCCATACACTCCCGCATTCACACACACACTCATACACTACGGCCAATTTAGTTCATCCAATTCACCTATAGTGAATGTGTTTGGACTGTGGGGGAAACCGGAGCACCCGGAGGAAACCCACGCCAACATGGGGAGAACATGCAAACTCCACACAGAAATGCCAACTGACCCAGCCAGGACTCAAACCAGCGATCTTCTTGATCAGATTATTCTTTTTCTATTGGACAAACAGAATCAGTTGATCTCCCAGCTGTATGTTCTTCTCCCTTGATGCTCGGAAAGAGTCAACATGTCAAGTGTATAAAAGGCAGCATGAGTTGATATCACTGAACATTCAGAATTCAATGTGGACTCAATTTCAAATGACGAGCAGTTTTTTTACAGTTTTAATCCCAAGGAGCAACAAGTTTTAATCATGATTGAAATTATAGAAGTACTTCACAATGAATCTTACAGCATTGAACCAATCTGATATCTGCGAGGACTACTCGTGTCCAGAGAGATCTGTTTCTTTATCTGTCTATGTGATTCTGTATGTGGCCGCAGCAGCTGTGGCTCTTCTGACTGTGTGTGGAAACCTGCTGGTCATCATCTCTGTTAGTCACTTTAAGCAGCTCCACACACCTGCCAACATCCTCATCCTCTCTTTGGCTGCGTCTGATCTACTGGTTGGAGTTTTTGTGATGCCCTTTCACTTATCTTGGGTCATTGAGTCATGTTGGATTTCCGGACCAGCGATGTGCTTGATTTTCAGCTTTGTGACTTTTCAGGCCACATGCGTTTCTATTCACACCGTGGCTTTAATAGCTGTCGATCGGTTTTTGGCTTTAGGTTTTCCTTTTTTTTACTCAGAGAAAATCTCTCCCATTGCAATCTGCATTACAACTTTGTTTAACTGGCTGTTTTCGTTCCTCTATAACTTCACTCTTCTTTATATTAATGGAAACTTCACTAATGTCATTTGTCAAGGAAAATGTCTTTATGTCATTGATATGGTTTCATCCCTCATTGATCTTCTGATTGTGTTTATAATGCCATGTACCCTCATTATATTATTATACATTCGTATTTTTGCTATTGCTAAGAAACATGTGACTGCTATAAGAGCCCTTCAGGTTCGCAACAGCACAGAATCCTCTAAAAACAAAATCAGCGACAAATCAGAGAGAAAAGCTGCGATGCTGCTGGGGATTCTGGTCTTTGTGTTTCTCCTGTGTTTACTGCCGTATTATATTACTTCTTTAGTGATTTCATACACTACTGCTAACTTATTTCACATCAGAGATGTTGCTGTGATATTTTTCTTCCTGAACTCAACCATTAATCCCATCATTTATGCCATATTCTATCCTTGGTTTCAGAAAAGTTTAAAAATAATTTTCACATTTAAATTGTTTACTAAAGACTCCTCCCTTATGAATGTGCAGTAAGTCATTGAATTAAAAAAAAACTCAAAACACTGTCTGCTTTTTAGTTTTCAGATGTAATTTTGTTTGATTGTTATTTGTGATAGTAATCAATTGACAAGGATATGGCTAATATATTTTATAATAATGTGAATGAATATTATGGGCGGCACGGTGGCTCAATGGTTAGCACTGTCACCTCACAGCAAGAAGGTCACTGGTTCGAGTCCTGGCTGGGTCAGTTGGCATTTCTGTGTGGAGTTTGCATGTTCTCCCCGTGTTTGTGTGGGTTTCCTCCGGGTGCTCCGGTTTCCCCCACAGTCCAAACTAAAGACATGCGCTATAGGTGATTTGGGTAAAACAAAATTGGCCTTAGTGTGTGAGTGAGTGAATGTGAGAGTGTATAGGTGTTTCCCAGTACTGGGTTGCGGCTAGAAGGGCATCTGCTGCATAAAACATATGCCGGAATAGTTGGCAGTTCATTCGGCTGTGGTGACCCCTGATAAATAAGGGACTAAGCCGAAGGAAAATTAATGAATAAGTTTGTAGTATACAAGTTATTTGAATACCTACTTAAGGTCTCTCTTTAAGTAGGCCTTGCACTTAAACTCAGCTTCAGTAAATTACGTTCATGTTTTTAAAATGTCTTATAATACTTAATATTTAATCTGAGAAATGTTAAATTGTCGGAATCTGTTTGTGCATCAAAGGCTACTTTTAGATGAGTTGCCTACTTATCTGTTTGGGAAAAAGTTCTCCCGCAATGTTTCTGCAACATTCAAAACAGTTTTACATAATAATATAATATAGTTTTGTTCATGTTAATAAGTCATTTGCCCACTGATTTAAATAAAACACATTCAAACCATTGCCAAAGTGCTTTCTGTACAGTAATCTCACGTTGTCTGAATTACATTCAACCAAATTCACCAGCTGGTTAACACATAAAAAAAAAACATTTTATATATGCCTAGAGAACATGCGATCAAATATTGAGTGATTTGCTGGCTGTGCCCATACAGGCTGCATTTTCGTCCTTTTAATATAAATCTGTTAATATCAAAAGGTCTAGATATACACATTTAAAGGCATAGTTCACCCCAAAATGTTTAAACTCTCATCATTTACTCACCTTTTACTTGTTCCAAACCTTTATGAGTTTCTTTCTTCTGTTGAACACAAAAGAATATATTTTGAAGAAAGCCTGAAAATCTGTGACCATTGACTTTCATTGTTGTTTTTTGTACTATAAAAAGTCAATGGTTACAGATTTTCAGCTTTCTACAAAGTATCTTCTTTTGAGTTCAACAGAAAAAAAGACGCATTAGGTTTTGTAACCACTTGAGGGAGAGTAAATAGTGAGTTAATTTTCATTTTTGAGTGAACTATCCCTTTATATAGTTGGCTCAAATTACTAGACCAAAACGATCGCATACTATCAGAGTATGTGACAGTTAAATGTGTTAAAGTACGCATTTGTGTAATATTAACAGTGTTGATACACTACAGCCGACCAGCGAAAAGAAAATTAAACATTTTCAAAGCTTTGAATCAACTGCTTCCCAGAAATATTCAGTCTCAAAGCATTCAAAACACCACAAACTAGTGACACCTGCTGGTCAAGACTGTAAGTACAACAAACACTCAGGCCAAAACATTCATTAAAACTACTTTTTTTTAATAATAGCATGTTTTATTGAATGTATACTATATAAATGCAATAAATCATCAAATATCAATAAATACAAAGTGTCTGTTCAACAAGAGTTATTTTATTAATTAGCAGGACTTTTGTTTGTTATATGAAGGGCTTATCTATAGGTTAAGACTATTTAATTCTGTTCTAATCACTCAAATGTCTCATTACTTACTTACTCATACTCCCAGGGCCATTTATATCGAAGTTGATATTTAGCCGCACCATATTGGTGTTTCGTAACATCTAGTTTTTATGAAGTGGGTTGTTAGCCCAACGCTCAACCCTCAACCTGGAGGACCAGGACATACACACATACACTACGGACAATTTAGCTTACCCAATTCACCTACAGCACATGTCTTTGGGCCTCCACGCGAACACGGGGAGAACATGCAAACTCCACACAGAAATGCCAACCGACCCAGCCGGGGCTCAAACCAGCGACCTTCTTGCTGTGAGGCGACAGCGCTACCCACTGCGCCACCGTGTCGCCCAAATATTAACTATATATTATTAATATATAAAAAATATTTTAAATGTGTGTGGCCACTCAAATGTCTCATTAAAATAGTGCAATGTTTTAAAACTGATTCAAACTCTTACAAAAACCATAGACAATCCTTAGCATTGGGGGTGGGGGTGATGATATTACTGATTTATAGAGAGAACTTTTTATATAAACCCATCTCTGTTTTTTATATGAAATCTCTGTGACATTTTCTAAACAAGTTGATCTCTCAGCTGAATGTTCTTCTCCCCTGATGCTGCCAGTCTTGGAAGGAGTCAACATGTTGAGTGTATAAAAGGCAGTGTGCGTTATCACATCTTCATTGGTGAACGGTGACTGTACATTGTGTTTCAGTGAGGAGCCTTTCAGAGCTGTTGGAGAGACAAATGCATCTTCAGAGATCTTCATCTGTGCTTACACGTATTATTATATGAGCAAAAGCACAGGAAAAACTATCCTGCTTGGATGTTTGCTATACAAATGCTTTACAATGAATCTTACAGCATTGAACCAAACTGATGTCTGTCAGCAATACTCATGTCCAGAGAGATCTGTTTCTTTATCTGTCTATGTGATTCTCTATGTGGCCGCAGCAGCTGTGGCTCTTCTGACCGTGTGTGGAAACCTGCTGGTCATCATCTCTGTTAGTCACTTCAAGCAGCTCCACACACCTGCCAACATCCTCATCCTCTCTTTGGCTGTGTCTGATCTTCTTACTGGAGTTTTTGTGATGCCATTTCAATTGACTTTGCTGATTGAGTCGTGTTGGACTTCTGGATCAGTCATGTGCTCCGTTTTCAATTTTGTTTCTTTTCAGGCAACAAGTGTTTCTGTTCACACTGTGGCTTTAATAGCTGTCGATCGCTTTTTGGCTTTACGTTATCCTTTTCTTTACTCAGAGAGAATCTCACCCACTGTGATCTGTATAGCAGCTTTGCTAAACTGGTTATTTTCCTTCATTTATAATTTCACTCTTTTTTATGTTAATGGAAACTTCACTGATAGTGTGTGTCCAGGAGTGTGTGTTTATAATATTGATGGGACTTCATCAATCATTGATCTCCTGATTGTGTTTCTAATGCCATGTACACTCATTATAATATTATACACTCATGTTTTTGTCATTGCTAAGAAACATGCGACTGCTATAAGAGCCCTTCAGGTTCACAACAGCACAGAATCCTCTAAAAACAAAATCAGTGACAAATCGGAGAGAAAAGCTGCGATGCTGCTGGGGATTCTGGTCTTTGTGTTTCTCCTGTGTTTACTGCCGTATTATATTACTTCTTTAGTGATTCCATACAGTACTGCTAACTTGTATCATGTTAGAAGTGTTGCTACGGTATTTTTCTTCCTGAACTCCACCATTAATCCCATCATTTATGCCTTATTCTATCCTTGGTTTCAGAAAAGCCTAAAATTCATTTTTACATTAAAAGTGTTTAATAAAGACTCCTCGCTGATGAATGTGCAGTAAGTCATTTAAATATAAGAGAATGTTTCCCCTCCCATTTCCAGATTAATGTGTTTTTATACATTATTTTGTCATTAAACATTGCTCTTTAATACAAACATCTATTAAAGGTTTCTTCTATTGCAGATATATATTCGTTTAATATTATATTATATATTAATATTATATTATATACACGATTTTATATATATATATATATATATATAGTTTTTTTGACAATTGTAAAGGTAGCTCCAGTCTCCTCTCTATAATGCATTTATTGTAAAACTATGAAAAACAAAAAAAGCAGGTTATCAAGAAAGGTTTATGTGCTTTTATAATGTTTAAAGGCTGTAAAACAACATGTTGTTCTTTAAACACCAGTCAGTCACAATAATTCCTCGTTGTAAATATTAATAAATACACTAAGTGGTGGATCACAGCTCCTTACAAAACAACAACCATATGCTTGTGAGGTTTTCCGCTTTGGTTTGTTTTTGATACTATTTTCATGATTCAATGCAATTTCACTTTTAATCCTAATTAGAATTCATTCATGTAGATTTATCCACATATACTTTTTCAACGTAAACACACTGCATTGAAAAAGACTTGATCATCCCAAATCTATCTAAATGAATTAAATCTTTCCAAATAGAGCTATTCGATTATAGACCATTATATAGACCATTTCAATGTGATGATGACATTGGCCCACGAACATTTCCAGCTTATCAAACTATTTCATAACTGTAACACGAGGCAATTCAATCATAACTTAATGTTAAAACAGCTAGCATAACATTATTTATCAATATGTGGATCTTTTTAGATTCTTGAAAGCTATAGAAATTAAAAATGTAAAACAGGATATACGCTGGGACCATTGTTTTTGTTTACATCCCTCAAAATGGTCTATATTGCAGATTTTTCCAATATCGTGCAGCCCTCCTGTAAACTACAAACAGGGAACCCTGTTGTAATTGGTAGGCCTACATACTGTAGGCTAACATTAAAGGTTAAAATTAAATTGATTGGTAAACATTTGAATTTCACACAAGGCAAGTTTTATTAACAGTGATTTTGTAATTAGAATGAAACGTTTTTGCTATTGCTTTGAAATGATAAACTTTTAAAAGGTGACTAGGCTATCACTGTAATAAAAAACGTATACATATCTATTCAAACATACAATAATTATTAAACAATAGGTTAAAAGCATAATGAATATGACATTTTTTGTATATATTTGGCAAAACGCTCGTTTCTAGAGTTAATTATTATGGCTAACCAAATGGTATGGCCTTCATGAGGTAAATGTACATGGTGTCATTGTTTACAAGGTGTTTTATTGACGTTTCGGCGGTGGAAACGCGGATTTAGCGTGATATATAATAGCGTAAATTGTGGTAACTTGTACTGTATGTTTCTACATACCTTCTGATGTTCGTTCAAGTTAGTTTCACGCTGTTAAACAAGCCATAAAGATGAATCCGCCTCGAATAGACTGGTCCTCGTGTATTCACGCTGCTGCTTCAGCTCAACTGAGGTGCAATGGTCGGTCACTCAGCATAAGAGAGCAGCAAACGGTATTGTTTGAATTTCGTAATAAAGCTGACAGCATTTGAAGCACGAGAGTTTGTTTCGTATATCAGAAGCATGGGTTTATTGCGATTTATTGGACGAGAGGCACGCTATGATTTTGTTAAGTTTTGTTCCTGCTGCAACTGAAGCATAGACGAAAAGTTCAATTGTGATCGATTTCGGCGTAGAAAACAAAAACCTAATAAAATGTAAAAATAATAATAATAAATTAATAATTAAATAAATAAAACTAATAATAATAATCTGCTCTGTCGCGCGCAGTGTTTAGAGCATGCGCAATAGTTCATCGCATAAAACAAATGGCGCCCAATCTCAAATGAACAGTTTTGATGAATACAGTTCACCTGAACATATTTAAAACCTGTAATGTGCCTGGTTTGCATTTCTAGAGCCTACATTTTCGTGATTTTTATCTTATTTTTCAATGTTACTTTGAAATAATTAACATTTTTCCCATAATTACCTACACTAGCTGTGGCAATTCTTATAGGCCTTCTGCTAAAATTACTTTAAATTATATTACTTGAGGTACAACAACAGTAGGCTACAGTAGGTAGCCTACTACATTTCATACACTCATGACATTGTAATGAATAGTAATGGTGCATTTCACATCAAGCATATTCAAAGCTGAGGTGTGCAGGCCAGTAGCCAGAGGGGGTTCGGATGGTTCGAAAGAAGGCTTTAACACAAAGCGGAATCCTGTGCTGGCTGTTGCGTCAGCGTGACTGAGGAAAGCTGAATGTGCAGGGCAGTTTGCTATTTAAATGAATGATATTTAAATGACAATAGGCTAGTTTTTAATTTAAAACTTTAACAGATTCCTATTTTTTATATATATATATAATATATATTGTAATTGATGTATATATGATGTAATTGATAATTGATGTGAATCTTTAGGACATGTTTTTGGTACATACAAAAATGTGGTTATGACGACCATCCAACAAGCTAATCCAGCAAAAAATAGTGCTTAAAATGTCACTAAAATGCAACCTATGTAAACCTCATAATTATATAGAAAATGGGGCGAATAACTGCAAAAAGGTATACTTTTTAAGAAAAAAGAACCACCCCTTTCACCAGGCTGGCTACGGGCCTGGGTGTCCATATATCAAGATTTAAAAGATCCAACATTTTTGCTTTAAATGTTTACTTTTTATTTACAACCACTTATGTTTTTGTATGAGATCTCTGTGACACTTTTCTAAATAAGTTGATTTCCCAAATGAATGTTCTTCTCCCCTGATGCTGCTCGTCTTGGAAGGAGTCAACATGTCGAGTGTATAAAAGGCAGTGTGCGTTGTAGCACGTCTTAATTGGTGAATGGTGGCTGACTGCACATTGTGTTTCAGCGAGGAGCCGTTCGGAGCTGCTGGAGAGACAAATGCATCTTCAGAGATCTTCATCTGCGCTTACATGTGTTTTTGTTTTTTGTATGAAGAAGGTCTTAAAAAGACTTACACTATTTTGATGTTTCTTCCAAATGCTTGACAATGAATCTAATAGCACTGAACCAAACTGATATCTGCGAGGGCTACTTGTGTCCAGAGAGATCTGTTTCTTTATCTGTCTATGTGATTCTGTATG
>CAIGQV010019088.1:8347187-8395593 GCA_903798115.1 Danio jaintianensis
GTCTATGTGATTCTGTATGTGGCCGCAGCAGCTGTGGCTCTTCTGACCGTGTGTGGAAACCTGCTGGTCATCATCTCTGTTAGTCACTTCAAGCAGCTCCACACACCTGCCAACATCCTCATCCTCTCTTTGGCTGCGTCTGATCTACTGGTTGGAGTTTTTGTGATACCACTTTACCTGTCTTGGATCATTGAATCGTGCTGGACTTCTGGACTGGTTATGTGCTCGATTTTTAAATTTGTGAATTTTCAAGCAACAAGTGTTTCTGTTCACACTGTTTCTTTAATAGCTGTCGATCGCTTTTTGGCTTTAAGTTTTCCTTTTTTTTACTCAGAGAAAATTTCACTGACTGTGGTCTGTACTGCAGCTTTGCTAAACTGGTTGTTTTCACTCATTTATAACTTCACTCTTCTTTATGTTAATGGAAACTTCATTGATGTTGTGTGTCCAGGAGTGTGTGTTTCTGTTGTAGGTGTTGTTTCATCAATAGTTGATCTACTGATTGTGTTTCTAATGCCATGTACACTCATTATATTATTATACACTCATGTTTTTGTCATTGCTAAGAAACATGCGACTGCTATAAGAGCCCTTCAGGTTCACAACAGCACAGCATCCTCTAAAAACAAAATCAGTGACAAATCAGAGAGAAAAGCTGCGATGCTGCTGGGGATTCTGGTCTTTGTGTTTCTCCTGTGTTTACTGCCATATTATATTACTTCTTTAGTGGTCTCATACAGCACTGTTGACTTGTTTCACGTCAGAGATGTTGCTGTAATATTTTTTCTCCTGAACTCCACCACTAATCCCATAATTTATGCCTTATTCTATCCCTGGTTTCAGAAAAGCTTAAAATTAATCTTTACATTCAAAGTGTTTCAAAGAGACTCTTCTCTGATGAATGTGCAAAGTCATTAAATGTAAAGCAAAATGCTTTCCCTCTGGTTTTCTGTTGTTAATTTTTCATATATTTTTGTATATGTGTATATACTAATGTATGTGTATATAATTTACCATATTAAACACAAGTCTTCACTACAAAACAGCTCAAATATTGTTTTCAGATATTGCCAAGATACAGTTCATTTAACAAACACTGACCTTTTTGACAGGCAAATAAAATGTACTGAGAATGAGCCTGTAGCCCTTGTTTCCCATGTGACATTTAACTCCATATTCCCTTTGCAATTAATAATTTTAATAATGTGATAAAACAGCAAGACCTTAACGTGAAAGAACTGTATTATATGTGGTTTAAAGACAAGAGTTTTTTGTGATGTTCAAGAAAAACAAAATGAACATGCATGACAGCTGTTAATACACTGGGCTTTTTTTTTGTAGGTTTTTTTCTTGGTTATTGATAATATAAGGCATTACATCGCTTGACCTATATAATGTCTATCAGTAGATGTTATCTTGCATTTTAAGAATAATTAATAAGATCATGGTTTCAGTTAAAAATCATCTTTAATCTTGAACAAATTTTATCTTGTAGGCCTGAGTGTAAATTACTAGCTGATGTTCATTTTTGTGTGTCTCTTTAAAAATATACAATTCCAGTTATTTTACAGACCTTGTTTAGTTTAAGGCAGTGTTTCCCAACCCTGTTCATGGAGGCACACCAACAGTACATATTTTGGATATCTCCCTTATCTGACCCATTCATTTCAGGTTTTGGAGCCTGTTCTAATGTTCTGATGAGTTGATTCAGGTGTGTTTGAATAGGAAGAGGTTGGAAATGTGTACTGTTGGTGTGCCTTCAGGAACGAGGTTGGAGGCACTGGTTTAGGCTATGTTATAAGGATAAACATATGTTCATATACAGTTTAAGTGAGTATTTAAATGCAATTTGATTTCACAAAATAACTTTAAATGCAAATAATTGTAAGGCTTGCTTTGACAGACAGGGTTTAAAACTAAGGATTAGGCCAGAGTTCAGTCAGGACATTTAAGTCATTTTTATAAATGTGCCTTAGAAAAAAGAATCACTGCCAATGAAACAAAAAAACAAAGCCACTGATCTACTTTTAGACACATCAATGCCAAGTTCTTTTTTCAGCTGAACCAGCTTAGACTTACATTTTAGTCTGGAACTGAAAACACTCTCATAAATTAAGGTAAAATAATTTGTCAGTGGAGTGGTACATTTTCAAAAGTTACAGTTTTGTATTGTTTAGGTACTAATGTGTACACTTTACCCACTGATATGCACCTTTATGTACAAATGTGGCCCTTTATGCACAAAAAATACCTTTTGCATTTAGCATTTGGCAGACGCTTTTGAAAAAGTACCAGCCAGCCCAGTGAAGGCTTTTGTAACTTAAAGGGTAGTTCACCCAAAAATGAAAGCTCTGTCCTAATTTACTCTCCCTTCACTTGTTAAAAAACCTGTTTGAGTTGCTTTCTTCTGTTGAACACAAAAGAAGATATTTTGAAGAAAGTTGGAAACCCGTAACAATTGACTTCCATAGTATTTGTTTTTCCTTCTATGAATGTCAATGGTGACAAGAGGGGTCTGGCTGCAGACTTGGTGCAGTGCAATCTGAACTGCATGCAATGCTTTTTAATGAGCTTACCAAAACCCACCCCTAACCCTACCCCTCACAGTGACGTCACTAGCTCCATTGAGTGCATTGCAATCTCAGCTTGCATTATAAAGGCTGTATCCAGATACTACTGATGGTGACAGGCTTTCAGCTTTTTTCAAAATATCTTCTTTTGGGCTCAACAGTATAAAGAAACTCCTAAAAGTTAAAAACCACTTGAGGGTGAGTAAATAGTGAAAAAATATATATTTTTGGGTGAACAATCTCTTTAATTTCTGAGAGTTTTGGCTTTAGCCTTGTCTGTGAGACTAGCCAAATATGTTGAAAAAAAACTTATACACTTACTGGCCACTTTATTAGGTACACCTTAGTAGTACCGGGTTGGACCCCCTTTTGCCTTCAGAACTGCCTTAATCCTTTGTGGCATAGATTCAACAAGGTACTGGAAATATTACTCAGAGATTTTGGTCCATATTGACATGACATGATCAATCAGTTGCTGCAGATTTGGCTGCACATCCATGATGCAAATCTCCCATTTCACCACATCCCAAAGTTTCTCTATTTGATTGAGATCTGGTGACTTTGGAGGCCATTTGAGTACAGTGAACTCATTGTCATGTTCAAGAAACCAGTCTGAGATGATTCGCGCTTTATGACATGGTGTGTTATCCTGAATGTTGCAGCAGAAATCGAGACTCATCAGACCAGGCAACGTTTTTCCAATCTTCTGTTGTCCAATTTTGGTGAGCCTGTGTGAATTGTAGCCTCAGTTTCCTGTTCTCTGTCTCAAGGTTGGACGTGTTGTGAGTTCAGAGATGCTTTTCTGCATACCTCGGTTGTAACGAGTGGTTATTTGAGTTACTGTTGCCTTTCTATCAGATCAAACCAGTCTGGCCATTCTCCTCTGACCTCTGTCATTAACAAGGCATTTGCGCTCACAGAACTGCCGCTCACTGGATATTTTCTCGTTTTCAGACCATTCTCTGTAAACCCTAGAGATGGTTGTACGTGAAAATCCCAGTAGATCAGCAGTTTCTGAAATATTCAGACCAGTCCGTCTGGTTCCAACAACCATGCCACATTCAAAGTCACTTAAATCACCTTTCTTCCCAATTCTGATGCTCGGTTTGAACTGCAGCAGATTGTCTTGACCATGTCTACATGCCTAAATGCATTGAGTTGCTGCCATGTGATTGGCTGATTAGAAATTTGCGTTAACGACCAGTTGGACCGGTGTACCTAATAAAGTGGCCGGTGAGTGTATATCTTTGTTTTTCTTATTTTGTTCACCTCTATTTTACCTTAAGGCAGGGGTGTCCAAACTCAGTCCTGGAGGGCCAGTATCCTGCAGAATTTAGCTTCAACTTGCCTTAACACTCCTGCAAGGATGTTTCTACAAATCTGAGCATGATTAACTAGCTCATGTGTGTCTAATTGGGATTGGAAAACTAAACTTTGCAGGACACTGGCTGTCCAGGACTGAGTTTGGACACCCCTGCCATAAGGTGAAGGTTTGGCTGTTTAGAGTGGCTCAGTCAGTCCCTACTGGTATACGTTGTAGTTACAGCTTTCTTGGGGCAAAGATTACCTTTTTTCCCCCAGTAAAGGCCTTTTAAACTGAATACATTTGATTGTAAGCCAAATATAGAAGAACATTCATAGGCTTCACATAGTTCAGCAGACTTTCACTTAGTTCTGTGCGTCACATATTCTGTTTTTCTGGATGAACAAAATCAGTTGATCTCCCAGCTGTATGTATGTCTCCCTTGATGCTCGGAAAGAGTCAACATGTCAAGTTTATAAAAAGCAGTGTGGCTTGTAGAACGTATTTATCTGCTGTAGTGGAAGCTACAAGAGTACATTCACTGAGGAGATCTTCACAGCTGTTGGAGAAACAAAAAACATCTTCAGAGATCTTCATCTGTGCACAGGAAGCCCTGCTCTGTTTGGAAGTTTCTTCGAAATACTTCACAATGAATCTTACAGCACTGAACCAAACTGATATCTGCGAGGACTACTCGTGTCCCGAGAGATCTGTTTCTTTATCTGTCTATGTGATTCTGTATGTGGCTGCAGCAGCTGTGGCTCTTCTGACCGTGTGTGGAAACCTGCTGGTCATCATCTCTGTTAGTCACTTCAAGCAGCTCCACACACCTGCCAACATCCTCATTCTCTCTTTGGCTGCGTCTGATCTACTGGTTGGAGTTTTTGTGATGCCATTTCAATTGACTTTGCTTATTGAGTCATGTTGGATTGCTGGACCAGTGATGTGCGCCGTTTTAAAATTTGTCAATTTTCAGGCAACAAGTGTTTCTGTTCACACTGTATCTTTAATAGCTGTCGATCGCTTTTTGGCTTTGAGTTTCCCCTTTTTTTACTCTGAGAAAATCTCACCCAATGTGATCTGTATAGCAACTTTGTTTAACTGGCTGTTTTCTCTCTTCTATAACTTTCGTCTTCTGTATGTTAATGGAAACTTCACTGACGTTGTGTGTCCAGGAGTGTGTGTTTATGTCGTGGATGAGGTTTCATCCCTCATTGATCTACTGATTGTATTTCTAATGCCATGTACACTTATTATAGTATTATACACTCATGTTTTTGTCATTGCTAAGAAACATGCGACTGCTATAAGAGCCCTTCAGGTTCACAACAGCACAGAATCCTCTAAAAACAAAATCAGTGACAAATCAGAGAGAAAAGCTGCGATGCTGCTGGGGATTCTGGTCTTTGTGTTTCTCCTGTGTTTACTGCCGTATTATACTTTTTTAGTGATTTCATACAGTTTTGTGGACTTCATATATTTCAGAGATGTTGGTGTGATAATTTTCTTCCTGAACTCCACCATTAATCCAATAATTTATGCCTTGTTCTACCCCTGGTTTCAGAAAAGCTTAAGAATAATTTTCACATTCAAAGTGTTTCATAGAGACTCTTCCTTGATAAATGTGCAAAGTCATTAAATGTATTTTTCTGTTGTTTACCATTTTTGTTTAGGTCTGTATACTGATGTCCATGTGCATTTGTTTGCCATTTTAAACCTGACTCTTCATTACAAAACAGCTATTGAATATTTCCTCAGATATTGCTAAGATACAGTTCATTTAACACACACTGACCTTTTTTTCATGTTGTTAAATTGTACTGAGAATGAGCCTGCAGCCCTTTTTCCCCATTTGACACCTAACTCCCATTTTCCTTTTGTGATTAATAACAGTAATACGATGATAAAATGGGAGACCCTTAATGTATGAGGAATTATTTGTGATTTGTAAATAGGAAATTTAAGCTTGTACTGTAACTTTGATGTTATATGAACCCCCAGTCCTGAATTAGGCAATAATATTCCAAATGTCATAAACCACACTTTATATGTAAGTCCCATAATCATGAAGCTCAAATAAGGGGCTGCATTTAGGCTAATAGTAGCCAAAATTCATGTTTTGCATGTACTGTAAAAAATATATGTAAATTTACAGTTTTCCATATTTTGTGATTCATTTTTTTATTTTTCCCTGTTTATTTATGCTTTTGAATTGTATTGTGTGACATTGATCTTTCTTCCAACAACTTTTAACCTGGAAAAGTTCGAAAAAGTGACTTTTATTGATATTTGTAATAGTTTGAAGTGATATATTGTCTTGGTTAGTGTTGTATATTACATTACAAAAACCTTGTAATAAACTTCCAGTACATTTTCTGTTAGAGACTGTTTTCAGACTTATTTCTCTATATATTATTTCTTATACATTATATTGTTTAAAACTACTAAAACGTCAATAAAAGTCACTTTGTTAAACTCTAGAGTTGAATTTTCAACAGCAGAGATCAACATCCCATAATACAATTCTCAACCATAAATAAATGGAAAACACTTGTGATTCACAAAATATGGAAACTGTTAATGAACAGATATATTTAGTGTATGTTCGCAGGGAAAAAAGTATTCCCCAGCAAAGATTCCCCCACATTCAAATGTAAGGTATTCAGATAAATGTGGTCACATCTCCTCAGTAATGCTGATAAATCTGGATTATTTGAAATGACATAGTGCTTGACCTCAGAAAGTCATTTGAAGAACACTCATTTAAACGTTAACTTTCTGTGCTCCACAACCTCATGTCTCTCTCCTGCTCTCTCTCATGTGCAGAATGTTGAATAAAGTTCTTCAAACAAAGAGTGCCATTCTTTTAAAACATAATTAACAAGTAAATAAATAATACGTATATTCTCCCACAATACACTCATGTTTCAAACCTCTCATTTGGTGTCTGTGCAATCATCATTTATTATGTCATTTTTAAATTGTCATAATTGTTGTTGTAAAGAAAGAATACAATAATGAATTGCATTTCGTAATTTTTTTCATGTTTGTTGTATTTCCATTTTTTGTACTCTGTGTGGACACCTACGGGAGCGAATCCATACCAGATTCTGAGACTTAGAAATAGGCCTATATGCAAATTCAAACATCTGCACTCTAGTGTTATTTTTCCAATCGATCTCATAAATCTGCATACAAATAACACAATTTTACACTTTTCCTTTTGCATGCAATGCATACGGCAAAATCCATTTTTTGCATGCATATGATATGCCAGCCTCACGGTGGCGCAGTGGGTAGCACGTTCGCCTCACAGCAAGAAGGTTGCTGGTTCGAGCCTCGGCTGAGTCAGTTGGCATTTCTGTGTGGAGTTTGCATGTTCTCCCCGTGTTGGCGTGGGTTTCCTCCGGGTGCTCCGGTTTCCCCCACAAGTCCAAAGACATGCGGTATAGGTAAAATTGGGTAAGCTAAATTGTCAGTAGTGTATGAGTGTGAATGGGTGTGTATGGATGTTTCCCAGAGATGGGTTGTGGCTGGAAGGGCATCCGCTGCGTAAAACATATGCTGTATAAGTTGGCGGTTCATTCCGCTGTGGCGACCCCAGATTAATAAAGGGACTAAGCCGAAAAGAAAATGAATGAATGAATGAATGATATGCCAATCCTACCCATTAATGTCTGTGGAGAAGAGATGCATTCAAATTCCACGCATCAACTTTAAGTAATGCTGGTAAAAAGACACATCCATGATTCTAACAACAATTAAATTTATCAGTAATAATTTATGGTGGTGTTTTGCATTCTGGAAAGTGAAGCTCTGGCACTTCAAGTGTTGTAAAGCACAGTTCAGCTCAGTATATGCTCATTTAAAATAACACTCCACTTTCTGGGGGGGAAATATATGTAGGCTCATTTTACTTCCCCAAAGGTAAACATTTGAGTTTTACCATTTTTGAATCCATTCAGCTGATCTCCAGGTCTGGCGTGAGTACTTTTTGCTTAGCTTAGCATAGATTAATAAATCGCATTAGACCGTTAGCATCTCACTCTTAAAATTCAAAAAGAGTTTTGATAATTTTCTTAATTTTTAAAGTTTGACTCTTCTGCAATTACATTGTGTACTAAGACTGACGGAAATGAAAAGTTGCTATTTTCTAGGCTGATATGGCTAGGAACTATAGTTCCTAGCCATATCAGCCTAGAAAATAGCAACTTATACTCTAGTTACTTATACTCTAGTTACTATACTCTCATTCTGGTGTGATAATCAAGGAACTTTGCTGCTGTACCATGGCTGAAGCTTACGCATCGCAATCACAAAAGGCCACATTTCAGCTTAAAATCTTCTTTAATAAAAAAAACACCTACATCTTGGTTGGCCTAAGGGTTGAGGAAATTAACAGCATTTTATTTTTGAGTGAACAAGCATGTGAAGCTGACAGTTACTTTCAGTAAAAAGTCTAAATTCTTTATAGATCTTGCTTAGTGAAACCCAGGCTCATTCTGATTAAGTACCCCATATACATTTCTGGAGAGTGCCAAATACATCCCAAGAGGTACGATTTTTTGCAGTTTTTGATTTCGCGAATCCACCAGAGGCCGCTGTGTACACTTTTTGAGATCTCAAATTTCTCTCGCGAGTGCCATTCTTGCTTGCTCTTCTCACATAAATCCACCAGAGGCCGCTGTCGACTGACTGACTGACCGATCAACTGACCTATCCTCCTCCTTTCCTAAACCCAACCGTTAGTGTTTTCAAAAGCACTGATTGACCAGCGCCCAACCACTTCCCTAAACCCAACCGATAGTGTTTTCAAAAGCACCTATTGACCAGCGCCCACCCACTTCCCTAAACCCAACCGATAGTGTTTTCAAAAGCAATCCAGAAAAAGAAAAGCCCTCACGGCAGTCTGACTTTTACCACATTTTCAGATTTTACCACATTCTCACCCTGTTGTTTACTTGTTTATTTATTTTTTTTGGCTTTTGTTTTTGTCTTACCTGCTTTCTGGAACTGTTTTTCGCTGGACTCCTTCACTGGAACCCTGTCGTCATGTTCAACTCCGCTCTGTGTCTCAAATCCTCCGACATACGCTGCGAGCCACTGGACAAACTGGTAACAGCAGAAAAGCTGTCCACACGGAGGTAAGCGATCAGCTGGTAAGCACGAAAAGTAGTAGTAACCGCCCTGTAGTGTTTGTTTTAAAGAAGAAATGCAGCATACGTACTTCTGGCTACATAATTTGCGATGTATATAGGGCTATATAGGACTACGTTTTCAGAATGAGCCTATGTTGCGAGTATGCTATTTGTGTACATTATTTCAGTCGGTTTTTAAATGCAGTTTCATAAAATAACCTGTTGACTATTTGGCTATTTAGAGTGACTCAATCAGTCCCTGCTGGAAGATGTTGTAATTACAGCATGCTGAGGCCTTTCTTTCTCTAATGAGGTCTATTTGTGTATTCAGAGCAGGCAGAATGCACGTAATTGCAAGTCAATTAGAAGAACATTCATATGCTTCATTTAATCACACATTAACTTAGTTCTGTGTGTTTTTTTCTGGATGAACAGAATCAGTTGATCTCCCAGCTGTATGTTCTTCTCCCTTGATGCTCGGAAAGAGTCAACATGTCAAGTTTATAAAAAGCAGTGTAGCTTGTAGGTCGTCTTTATCTGCTGTAGTGGAAGCTACAAGAGTACATTGAGGAGATTTTCACAGCTGTTGGAGAGGCAAAAAGCATCTTCAGAGATCTTCATCTGTGCACAGGAAGCCCTGCTCTGTTCGGATGTTTCTTCCAAATGCTTCACAATGAATCTTACAGTATTGCACCAAACTGATATCTGTGAGGACTACTTGTGTCCAGAGAGATCTGTTTCTTTATCTGTCTATGTGATTCTGTATGTGGCCGCAGGAGCTGTGGCTCTTCTGACCGTGTGTGGAAACCTGCTGGTCATCATCTCTGTTAGTCACTTCAAGCAGCTCCACACACCTGCCAACATCCTCATCCTCTCTTTGGCTGCGTCTGATCTACTGGTTGGAGTTTTTGTGATGCCGTTTCTATTCACTTTGCTGATTGAGTCGTGTTGGATTTTTGGACCAGTCATGTGGCCGTTTAAAATTTGTGAATTTTCAGGCAACAAGTGTTTCTGTTCACACTGTTTCTTTAATAGCTGTCGATCGCTTTTTGGCTTTAAGTTTTCCCTTTTATTACTCTGAGAAAATCTCCCCCAATGTGATCTGTATAGCAACTTTGTCTAACTGGTTCTTTTCTCTCTTCTATAATTTCACTGTTCTTTATATTAATGGACACTTCACTGGTCTTGTGTGTCCAGGGGTGTGCTTTTTTGTCATAGGTGAGGTTTCATCCCTCATTGATCTTCTGATTGTGTTTCTAATGCCATGTACACTCATTATAATATTATACACTCATGTTTTTGTCATTGCTAAGAAGCATGCGACTGCTATAAGAGCCCTTCAGGTTCACAACAGCACAGAATCCTCTAAAAATAAAATCAGTGACAAATCAGAGAGAAAAGCTGCGATGCTGCTGGGGATTCTGGTCTTTGTGTTTCTCCTGTGTTTACTGCCGTATTATATTACTTCTTTAGTGATTTCATACACTACTGTTGACTTGTTGCATGTCAGAGATGTTGCTGTAATATTTTTCTTTCTGAACTCCACCATTAACCCTATCATTTACGCTTTATTCTATCCCTGGTTTAAGAAATGTTTAAAATTAATTTTCACATTCAAAGTGTTTTATAGAGACTCTTCCCTGATGAATGTGCAATGTTTTTAAATGTAAAGCAAAATATCCTGTTGCTTGCTTTCATATACATTTTGTCTATATCTATGTACTAATGACTGTGTACTTGTCATTATAAACATGAGTGTTCCCTACAAAACAGCTTGAATATTTCTTCAGTTTTTTCAGTATATTCATTTAACACACTGACCTTTTTGGGAGGCAACTAAAATGTACTGAGAATGAGCCTGTAGCCCTTGTTTTCCATGTGACAGATAACTCCTTCAACCCTTTGTAATTCATTCATTCATTCATTTTCTTTTCGGCTTAGTCCCTTTATTAATCTGGGGTCGCCACAGCGGAACGAACAGCCAACTTGTCCAGCATATGTTTTACGCAGCGGATGCCCTTACAGCTGCAACCCATCACTGGGAAACATCCATACACACTCATTCACACACATACACTACGGACAATTTAGCTTATCCAATTCACCTATACCACATGTTTTTGGACTTGTGGGGGAAACCAGAGCACCCGGAGGAAACCCACGCGAACACAGGGAGAACATGCAAACTTCACACAGAAACGCCAACTGACCCAGCCGAGGCTCGAACCAGCGACCTTCTTGCTGTGAGGCGAACGTGCTACCCACTGCACCAATCTATAATAAAATGGCAAACTCCTTAGTATATGAGGAATTATTTGTGATTTGTAAATAGGCTATTCAAGGTTGTACTGTAACTATGATGTTATATGAACTCCCAGTCCTTAATTATGCTATAATATTATAAATGTCACAAACAATGCTTTATATGTCAGTAACTGTCACATAATCATATAGCATTTAGGCTAATAGTAGTCTAAATTCATGTTGTGTAATGTACATATGTGCACAGGAAAAAAGTATTGTCCTGGAAGGTTTCCTCTGCGTTCAGAAACAAGTATTCAAATAAATGTGTTCACATATCTACAATAATGCTGATAAATCCAATTGATTATAAATTAGGTAATGCTTGACTGCAAATAATCCTTTGAACAAAACTCATGTTCAGTTTCTGTGCTGCACAACTTCATGTCTCTCTCCTGCTCTCTCACATATACAATGTCATAAATTGAGTGTCATTTTAAAAATATATACTGTGTAAGAAACAAAGGGCGATCGGTGGCTCAGTGGTTAGCATTGTCGCCTCACAGCAAGAAGGTCGCTGGTTCGAGTCCCGGCTGGGTCAGTTGGCATTTCTGTGTGGAGTTTGCATGTTTTCCCCGTGTTGGTGGGTTTCCTCCGGGGGCTCCGGTTTTCCCCACAGTCCAAAGACATGCGCTATAGGTGAATTGAATAAACTAAATTGTCCGTAGTGTATGAGTGTGTATGGATGTTTCCCAGTACTGGGTTGCAGCTGGAAGGGCATCCGCTGTGTAAAACATATGCTGGATAAGTTGCCGGTTCGTTCCGCTGTGGCGACCCCTGATGAATAAAGGGACTAAGCCGAAGCAAAATCAATGAATGAATAATAAACAAAGAAATAAACAATACTTATAGTATTCTTTAGCATAGCATTCTTTCTTTGTAAGTTCAGACTTCGCAATTTTGATAGGGAGAATGCATCCTGAGGACGTCAGGTAAATCTTCAAATGGAACGTCATTCAAACCACCCTGGCTGTTGTTTCACTATCTTAACAATAAAATGAAAACATGATATAAAGCACTGTCTTTTTTTAATTTTGGTATTATCAACTTAAACAAAACAGACACCAAAAATGTTAAGGCATGACCGTTATATGACCATCATCTTCATGATGCATATTTATAAAAGTTGCTGAAGCAACTTTCAACGCTGGCCAGAGTGCGGGTATTGTCGCGTGATGTACGTTTTCAGTGGTATAGTGTGGAATATTTTTTAAACCATTTTAAAACTAAAACGCATAAGTTTAAATGGGGCCTCAGGGGCAACTAGCAGAGGTAAACAAGGGGAAAAGACAAGTGTTTACCACTTGTTTACCACTTGAGAACACAGTGAGGTGAACAGAAGCAAAGGGAAAGACAAAACACAATACACAGGCAAACCAGGACAGTGACATAACCCCCACAGGGAGGACTATCAGGTGGACAGGCAGGATAACAGAAGGAAGGATAACAGGTGAGGCAGTCGTTAATGATGGCATGGTGATGTTGAGGCAACTGGCAAGACCTGTGGCCTTTGGTCCACACCAGTTACTGCCCCCTCAAAACATATTTAGGAGATTCCTCCTCTGCTTCCCCTATTATGAAAAGGGGACCCTCAACACCACAACACAAAGTCAATGAATTGGATTAATGTCCACTTGGGGTCTTCCCTTGGTAGCATCAGGCTAATGCCCTCATCTAACCCACTCCAAATAAACTAATAGGGCAAGATGTCATATCTCAGTTGAGTGGCCATCTTGAAAGATTTATCAATTAATCCAATAAAATGCATTATATTAATCATTAATCAAGGACCACGATTTCAACTAAACCTCTTTAAAAATCTCTGAAAAAAATCACCATCATCACTGGATGGGTAAGGGATAAAAACAGCAAAATGTCAATTTTTGGAAGTTATCAGTTTAAGCATGTAAGGCTAAATGATTACTTTAGGAATTGTTAATTTTTGTATAAATACATGTGCTGATATTGTTCCAATGAGTGTTTGAATGAGTATAAATTTCATAAATGTATCTATGCTTTCCTCTCATCACCTTATCTTGGTGGAGGGGTTTGAGTCTGAATGATCCTAGGAGCTAGATTGTCAAAAGTTAAATGTCACTGGTAAGGTCTCCCAAGTCAGAAAGGTCCTAGGTCACAGGCCAAACTAAATGCAGTTCAAAAACCCCTTGTGAGCTAAATATAATCATAGACTGCAATGTTGCCTGGTATGGTGCAGGACCCCACCCTGGAGCCAGGAACTGAGGTTGGGAAGTACCAAGTAGAGATCCACAGTGTTGTAGTTTTTCCCAGTGGACAAGAGGTTCACTTCCTTGTTCCTTCAGGGATGGGTCTCTCACTGTAATTTTTGAGTACTTCTTGGAGTTCTTAGAAAGGGGTGCTGGATGGTGCTGAGATTGGTGACTCCATTGTTTCACTGGGAGACTTCAATGCCCACATGTTCAGTGACAGTGACACCTGGTGAGGTGTGATAGGAAGGTATGGTTTCCATGCTCTCAATTCGAGTGTTGTTCTGTTGTTGGATTTCTGTGCTAGTCACAGTTTGTCCATAATGAACACTACGTTCAGGCATAAGGGTGTCCATCAGTGCACATCAGCTCTCTTCTCCAGGAGAGCTTTGACCACATTCTGAGGGAGTCTGAGTTGTTGCTGGATCAGGGATCACAGGATTTCATGTCTGCTATTTGCAGAGGATGTTGTCCTGATGGCTTCATTGGGCCTCAGAGAATGGATGAGGAGCTCTTTTACACAAGAGGAGCTCAGAGAAGAGCCACTGCTCCTCTACATCAGAGAAGCCGAGGTGGCCGAGGTGGCTCAGACATCTGTTACAGATGCCTCCTGGACGTTTGTCTGGGGAGGTGTTCTGGGAAAACCCAGGGCACACTGGAGGGACTATGCCTCTCGGCTTGCTTGGTAATGCCTTGAGTTCCGGAGGAGCTGGAGGAAGTATTTGGGGAAAGGGATGTCAGGTTCCTTGATATATATATCCTGAATATATGTATTTAAAAAAACTATGCAATACTTACTGCATAAACGCTTCAACCTGTGATGACGACAAACACGCAGGTATGCTTATATTCTCGTTTTTTTTCTAATGCCAGTGAAAACCTAATTTTCATCATAAAGAAAAGAGAAAGTCATAATTCAAAACAGCAACAATTTTTAATTTGAGGATACTCACAAATACAACAAAACCTTGCTTTGATAGAACAAAGAAAACTTTCACTCAGTCATGTGAGTCTGTGTGATTTTTATGTAGAAATGCATCCCCAAAATAATGAATGAATCTCAGAACAGAAGTCTACATATATATCCTGCTGATTTCCTATATGTTTTGCTGACAGATCATTTAGAATATTGATGCGTTGTTGTTGTAAACTTTTAAAGATGTTCGTGAATGAATAATCATGCATGGTTGCATGACAAGCTGTTATTCTGAGTACATTTTTATGCCCGAAACATGACGCAGCACAAAACTAAACATGATTGGTTGGTTAACCTGTCAGTCATATAACATAGTCGGTGAGATTTGTTTGAGCTCGGGTTCAACCATGATTTACTATGATGACCGTGATTCTATAGTGTACATTGGTATGCAAAGTATGTTTATGTGAACACAATCCAGACAGACTACATTCACCTAGCTGTCCTTGCCTTACAACATTATTAACAGTCCTTTCCTGACATTTACAAATGGTTTCCTGTGACCTCACAGGGTAAAATGTAGATGCTTTCTGCATGTCTAATGGTAAGCATACTAAAACAAGGAGATGTAAACAGTGTATGTGTAGCTCAGAATTGCAGTACTAAAAACTTAAGTTTATACATTTCATGTAAGCCTAAATCTACTTCCATGATGTTACAGAATGAAATCTCTACATAGCCTTTCTAAACAAGTTGATCTCTCAGCTGAAGGTTCTTCTCCCCTGATGCTGCCGGTCTTGAAAAGAGTCAACACGTCAAGTGTATAAAAGGCAGTGTGAGTTGTAGCACGTCTTTAAGAGGGAATGTATTTCATTGAGGAGCCGTACACAGTTGGTGAAGAGACAAATAGTGTCTTTAGAAATCTTTTTCTGGGGTTTTGCATGTGTTTATTTTTATATGAGGAAAGTCGCAGGAAACCGTACTCTGTTTGGATGTTCCTTCCAAATGCTTCACAATGAATCTTACAGCACTGAACCAAACTGATATCTGCGAAGACTACTCGTGTCCAGAGAGATCTGTTTCTTTATCTGTCTATGTGATTCTGTATGTGGCCGCAGCAGCTGTGGCTCTTCTGACCGTGTGTGGAAACCTGCTGGTCATCATCTCTGTTAGTCACTTCAAGCAGCTCCACACACCTGCCAACATCCTCATCCTCTCTTTGGCTGCGTCTGATCTACTAGTTGGAGTTTTTGTGATACCACTTCATTTGTCTTGGGTCATTGAATCATGCTGGACTTCTGGACCGGTTATGTGCTCACTTTTAAAAGTTGTGAATTTTCAAGCAACAAGTGTTTCTGTTCACACTGTGGCTTTGATAGCTGTCGATCGGTTTTTGGCTTTAAGTTCTCCTTTTTTTTACTCAGAGAAAATTTCACTGGCTGTGAACTGTGTAGCAACTTTGCTAAACTGGTTGTTTTCTCTCATTTATAACTTCACTCTTCTTTATGTTAATGGAAACTTCACTGATAGTGTGTGTCCAGGAGTGTGTATTGGTATTATTGATGGGATTTCATCAATCATTGATCTCCTGATTGTGTTTCTAATGCCATGTACACTCATTATAATATTATACACTCATGTTTTTGTCATTGCTAAGAAACATGCGACTGCTATAAGAGCCCTTCAGGTTCACAACAGCACAGAATCCTCTAAAAACAAAATCAGCGACAAATCAGAGAGAAAAGCTGCGATGCTGCTGGGGATTCTGGTCTTTGTGTTTCTCCTGTGTTTACTGCCGTATTATATTACTTCTTTAGTGATTCCATACATTAGTGAAAACCTGTTTCATGTCAGAGATGTTACTGTAATGCTGTTCTTCTTGAACTCCACTATTAATCCCATAATTTACGCCTTATTCTATCCTTGGTTTCAAAAAAGCTTAAAATTAATTTTCACATTTAAAGTGTTTAATAAAGACTCCTCGCTGATGAATGTGATGTAAGTCACAGAATTAAACACAAAATGCTTCCCTTCACTTTTCCTGTTTTCATAATGCATGCCTCATGATGTTTTGCAATATAATGCTAAACACTACCATGAAGATGTAGATATTGTTCATTTAGTCTAATCTTTTTATTATAATAATACCAAAAATAAATGCCTGGAACACACTACAATTTTTTTTAATTCACAAACGAATATTTGCAAATTGTTATGCATGCTATCCCATATTAACTCTCTCCTAAAATATCTTCATTATTAAAACCAACCAATAATCAACCTATTAAAAAATAAATAAAAAACTAAGATTCCTTAAATATTGTATATACAGACAGATACAGAGATATATATATATAAAAAAAAGCTTTACTTATACGTATTTGTTTGTGTGTTGTTGTTATAATGTCATTTTCATGTATTATTTGTATATATTTGTTTTTCTCTTGTAATATTTTAAGTGTATGTGTATGTGTTTATGTTTTTTATGACTGTGTCTCGGCTATTGAGTTTATTTCAAGCTTCTTTATGTAATCTCTTGGCTATGCTCTTCTGTTATTCTTGTATTGTCAGTTCAAGCATTCAAAAAGACCCAAATATTTACCAGTACACCAACTCCTGCCTGACAGAGGGCGCCATCTCTGCTTTAAATTGCACAGACCGCTCAATGAATGCATTGGAGAAACTACAGCTTCTCAGAAATGTTTTTGTGTTTATTGAAGTTATCCTCTAGGTGGCGCTCGACAGACTTAGAAACTCCAGTCCTTCACTCGATCTCATTCAAACGTCAGCATGCATTTTTGTCTTAATAAATCTAAATTCAAAAATTCATAGTGGTTTCTGCACAGTGGTATCAGCAATATGAAATCCACAATGTGAATTTCTGTTAAATTATTTATATATTGAAGTGACGTTGGTACATGCTATTACCACTAAGAAAAGTAACAGATACCACATGACTTTGGCCTGAAATGTTTGTTTAATACTTTGTCTTTTTAAAAAGAATTTAAAGTAGGCTATCTTAACACCACTTCATTGTCTGTAAATAAAGCAATTTGTAAAGACTTGCTTGAATAATAGTTTGATTGTAAAACATTTTTTACCCTCATGTCTTCTACTGTATTTTTCTTTCATTGTTTTTATTTATTTCATAGCTTTTCCTTTGTAAGCTCTTTCTCCTATGTATTATGTTGACAATGAACATTAATGAATTTAGCATTTTACATGTCATCTTTGCATTCTTAAAATAATAACACAAATATATAGGCCTATAGTGCAAATCAGATTCATTCATTAATAAAGGGATTTAATTATTAGAGCAAATGGGTCCCAGGTTCCCTATTTTGGTACCATTAACAGATTCTGGCTGAGGAAATAGAAATAATTGTGCACCATACTGTACTATGACCACATAGCAAAATACAACACACTTTCATTCATTCATTCATTTTCTTTTCGGCTCAGTCCTTTTATTAATCAGGGGTCGCCACCGCGGGATGAACCACCAACTTATCCAGCATATGTTTTACACATGCCCTTTCAGCCGCAACCCATCACTGGGAAACACCCATACACTCTCATTCACACACATACACTAAGGACAATTTAGCTTACCCAATTCACCTATAGCGCATGTCTTTGGACTTGTGGGGGAAACCGGAGCACCCAGAGCAAACCCACGTGAACACGGGGAGAACATGTAAACTCCACACTGACCCAGTCGAGGCTCGAACCAGCGACTTTCTTGCTGTGAGGCAACAGCGCTACCCACTGCGCCACCGCGCCGCCAAACACACTTTCACTTGACCCAAATACAGTAATGAATTATGGTACTTGAGTGGACCAGGTCTGGCTGCCAGAACTTGGGCCACATATGGTGACTAACTAAACAAAACTTCTACCACTACCCTGCTGCTTGCCAGATATGCTAAATATGTTCCATAATCTGAAATATGGTTTTGGCTTTTTATTCTTTTTTCTGTTCATCTATATAAAGTCCCTCTGACACAATTTACATTGTAAAAAGCGCTATAGAAATAAATATTACTTGAGCTGACCTTAGCTGGCCTGTAAGAAATGGGTCTGCCATCTAAAGCCCTTCACTGCGACTACAAGGGTTGTAATTGTAAAGAATAGTACAGTGCAAGATTGTCTCTTATAAGCAATGGTGAGGAACATATTGATGTCCTACATTTATTCATGGCACTTGTCTGTCTATTCAACCTGTTCAATACTGAACCACTCAAAATGCTACAGGGGTTGGACAATGAAACTGAAACACTGGCCAATTTAGTGTTGGAGGTTTCATGGCTAATTTTGACCAGCCTGGTTGTTGTATCCAAAACCATAAAACCACACTTGCCCAACTCACTCCAAAATGCACCTCAACTCTCCTGTTTCCACCAAAACTGTTTGTCGGGAGCTCCACAGGTTCAATATGCATGGCCAGGCTGCTATAGCCAAACCTTTGGTCACTCGTGCCAATGCCAAATGTCGGTTTCAATGGCGCCAGCAGCAAAAATCTTGGGCTGTGGACAATGTGAAGCATGTATTGTCCTCTGATTAGTCCACCTTCACTGTCTTTCCCCTATCTGGGAAAGTTATGTTGTGGAGAAGCCCCAAAGAAGTGTACCACCCAGACTGTTACATGCCCAGAGTGAAGCATGGCTGTGGATCAGTGATGGTTTGGGCTGCAATATCATGGCATTTCCTAGACCCAATACTTGTGCTAGATGGGTGCGTCACTGCCAAGGACTACTGAACCATTCTGGAGGACCATATACTTGTACACCCAATAGTTCAAACATTTTATCCTGAAGGCAATGCCGTGTATCATGATGATAATGCACCAATACACACAACAAGACTGGTGACAGAGTGGTTTGATGAACATGAAAGTGAAGTTGAATGTCTCCCATGGCCTGCACAGTCACCAGATCTAAATATTATTGAGCCACTTTGGGGTGTTTTAGAGGAGCGAGTCAGGAAAGGTTTTCCTCCACCAGCATCATGTGGTGACCTGGCCACTATTCTGCAAGAAGAATGGCTCAAAATCCCTCTGGCCACTGTGCAGGACTTGTATCTGTCATTCCCAAGGTGAATTGATGTTGTATTGGCCACAAAAGGAGGCTCTGAATCATGCTAATGAATTAATGTGGTCTAAAACCAGGAGTTTCAGTTTCATTGTCCAACCCCTGTATATTGTGCAAGCCATCTAATATTGTGTTAAAGGGTTCGTTCAGCCAAAAAGAATCTTTGTGAGGAAAGTAACAGCAAATTTTCATTTTCTCTATCTCTTCAAGCAGGTGAGACTAAATGATTCTTTGCTGGTAGATGATGTAATTACAGCCTTCTTGTGTCAAAGGTCACTTTTCTTTCCCTAATGAAGGTCCTGTGTGACACATTTTCTGTTTTTCTGGATGAACAGAATCAGTTGATCTCCCAGCTGTATGTTCTTCCCCCTTGATGCTCGGAAAGAGTCAACATGTCAAGTGTATAAAAAGCAGTGTGGCTCGTAGCACGTCTTTATCTGCTGTAGTGGAAGCTAAGAGTATATTCATTGAGATTTTCACAGCTGTTGGAGAGACAAAAACATCTTCAGAGATCTGAACTTACAGTATACAGTTTTCACATAAAGAAAGTCGCAGGAAAACATACTCCATTTGGATGTTTCTTCCAAATGCTTCACAATGAATCTTACAGCATTGAACCAAACTGATATCTGCGAGGACTACTCGTGTCCAGAGAGATCTGTTTCTTTATCTGTCTATGTGATTCTGTATGTGGCCGCAGCAGCTGTGGCTCTTCTGACCGTGTGTGGAAACCTGCTGGTCATCATCTCTGTTAGTCACTTCAAGCAGCTCCACACACCTGCCAACATCCTCATCCTCTCTTTGGCTGCGTCTGATCTACTGGTTGGAGTTTTTGTGATACCACTTCATTTGTCTTTGGTCATTGAATCATGCTGGACATCTGGACTGGTTATGTGCTCGATTTTTAAATTTGTGAGTTTTCAAGCAACAAGTGTTTCTGTTCACACTGTGGCTTTAATAGCTGTCGATCGGTTTTTGGCTTTAAGTTTTCCTTTTTTTTACTCAGAGAAAATCTCACTGACTGCGATCTGTATAGCAACTTTGCTAACCTGGTTGTTTTCATTCATTTATAACTTCACTCTTCTTTATGTTAATGGAAACTTCGCTCATGTGTGTCTAGGAGTGTGTGTTTCTGTTGTTGGTGAATTGTCATCTATCATTGATCTTCTGATTGTGTTTATAATGCCATGTACACTCATTATAATGTTATACACTCATGTTTTTGTCATTGCTAAGAAACATGCGACTGCTATTAGAGCCCTTCAGGTTCACAACAGCACAGAATCCTCTAAAAACAAAATCAGTGACAAATCAGAGGGAAAAGCTGCGATGCTGCTGGGAATTCTGGTCTTTGTGTTTCTACTGTGTTTGCTGCCGTATTATATTACCTCTTTAGCGATACCATATGACAGTGTTATATTTTTTGTCAGAGATGTTGCTGTAATATTTTTCTTCCTGAACTCCACCATTAATCCCATCATTTACGCTTTATTCTATTCCTGGTTTAAGAAAATCTTAAAATTAATTTTCACATTTAAAGTGTTTCATAAAGACTCCTCGCTGATAAATGTGTTGTAAGTCATTTAATGTGAGACAGAATTCTTCCTACTTTTTATTGTTGTAAGGTGAACTTTGCCTACAAGTTATGCTTTTTCTGCATTATTGTGCTGCAGTAAGGAACGTTTTTGCTTTTGTGTTACACTTTTCTTTAATGTCAACTCACTTTTTTTGTTTAATAAATGGAATTGTTGAACAATGTTTTCATTAGATAAAGGGACTAAACTGAAGGAAAATGAATGAATAAATGAATGAATGAATGAATGAATGACATTTTCATTAGAACAAATTGTCATACTTTTGTCAATCAAATAAAATATGGCATATGAGTATCATTTGCACAAGTAAAAAGTGTGAATGAGCTTTATATAAGTCTATTTTTTTTTCATTTCTACAGAAAATGATTGTCAAAATTAATTTGCTGTGGCATTTCAAGAAATAAGTAATTGTGACACTTAAGTTTTTACAGTTTAACAATTATATCACTATATTATTGCAATATGTTATTTGCTTTCCACACTGTATGTGATCAGTGACTGCATTCTATCAAATATACACTCACCGGCCACTTTTTTAGGTACACCTGTCCAACTTCTAGTAACGCAAATTTACAATCAGCCAATCACATTGCAGCAACTCAATGCATTTAGGCATGTAGACATGGTCAAGACGATCTGCCTCAGTTCAAACCGAGAATCAGAATGTGGAAGAAAGGTGATTTAAGTGACTTTGAACGTGGCATGGTTGTTGGTGCCAGACGGGCTGGTCTGAGTATTTCAGAAACTGCTGATCTACTAGGATTTTCACGCACAACCATCTCTAGGGTTTACAGAGAATGGTCAGAAAAAGAGAAAATATCCAGTGAGCGGCAGTTCTGTGGGTACAAATGCCTTGTTGATGCCAAAGGTCAGAGGAGAATGGCCAGACTGGTTCGATCTGATAGAAAGGCAACAGTAACTCAAATAACCACTTGTTACAACTGAGGTGAGCATCTCTGAACGCACGAGAATGATGTTTATTACTGAAAATGGTTGGAAAAAGATCAAATTCATCAAATGTGTTTCTTCTGAATATACAACAAGGCAAATACATTCCTTATTCTTATAAATGTTGATGAATAGGAACTCTCCTAGATGAGGGTATGCTGTGGTAAATATATATCAATTACGCTGTTTTCAGCTTAAAAGGGAAACATTATATATATTTCTACTAAAATGCTGTTTTATGCTTGTAAGGTCAGTAGTTGGTGATATGACTTTCTTAAGAAGCTATGCGTCTGTGAAGAAACTGTACTGCACTTTGTCAATAGTGTTACACTATTCTAGCTATGTATATATATTATACACTATGTTACTGATGATTTTTTTTTCCCATACAGTCCTTTTCATCTCCCCATAGTAAGATCATCTCTGACCCCACTGAATCTAAATAGGAAGAGTCCCTCTGTGCTGTGGACTTCTCTCCTCCTCAAACCCCGGGTCTGAATGCAGACACAGTGGGTAGCAGTACGACAGGTCCCTTGCCCTATCTATTTCAACCCTTAGCCCTGCCACTAATCCGGAAAATTTTAAAAGTAGGCGAACATAGCAGCACGGATATAGGCAATGTGTCTGAATGGTAATGAACTCAGCGGATAAAAGACAAAGTCCGCCATTCTCCAATTCTCATATAGCTCTCCCGACAAAAATGCTTGCTGCAAACCAACAGCTTTGCTCTATCGGCCCTGACAGCATCGTGGGGAAAAGCATGCAACAAACCCTGTGGATCATGGAAACAAACACATACAACCCTTCATGAACGGCTAAATACTGTGTGCCTTGCGTGGATGCGATATCACAGCTTGGCAGGTCCACCTAGCCTTCGGATAGCACGTGCTCTCATGAGTAATTAAGAAGCAGGGTCTTCTCATAGGATAAGAAAACTCCGCTATGAATAATAATGAAAACCGACACGTCATCACTGGACAGGCAGATCGGCGCTACGTCACAGATTTTGATCCTGCCCCAAAAATGATTTTAAACCCGGAAGATTAAATTAGCTGACAAAAGCTCAAAATTATTCAGTTTTCCCCACAATTAAAGCTGACAGGTGCTATTGTATTAACTGATGTTCAACACACACAAATCTGTTAAAATTCCAAAAAAGAACTTGAGGGTTTCTTGAACCTTTAACAATGCTTGAGAGCACTGTCGTCCGAAGATGGTCCTCAGGACAATTTCGCCAACTATGTGGAGTGGACACTGGCGAGGCACAGATCCCTATTCAACATCACCCAACTGCTGGGAGTGCATACCAGAGCCCAGTGCAGGCGAAGAGCCTCCCACTCTATCAGAGCCATCACCATTAAGAGCGACAGAGCAGATCATCATCACCAAGGAGGAGCTCACTGGAACATCTGACCAGCACGTGAACTGGCTACAGCACCAATTGTGGGAGTTCATGTGGAGATTGAGGGACCAAAAGGAAGCCCTGCCCACCTCCTCATCTCTGAGTGTGAGCTGGTGCTGGAATCCAAGTGCCTGATCTATAGGACTTTAGGAGTGACGCCATATCAACCCCACTGTTCCCAGAAAGCACAGACTTTCAGTCAGATCTGCTGTTCCCAGACAGCACTAACTTCATGGGTATGAGTAGCTTCCCACCCATCCCTCCCTCTCCACCTTCTCAAGTGCGAGTTCCTGCAGCCAGTCAGCCAGTTCCAGCAGCGCTGCTGTAAGAAAGCCCCCCAGCTCAACCTCAGGCTTTGTATGGGAAGATTTTGATGTGGGTCTGCCTGGCAGCAAAGCCCTCCAGTCGGTTGCATCCTTCGTCCTCGCCTCCAACCTCCGAGCTGCAGACTTAAACTTGCCCCTCCAAACCTACGACTCCACGTTGGCTCACTCCTCCCTCGTCTCCACCATGGCTCATCATCCCATCAGCTCAGCCAGGTTCCTTCGCTCCTCTGGCTCTGCCTTGGTCACTTGTCACCCTGCCTCCGCCTCTGAATTCCACTCCTTCGGCTGTGCTTTGTCACTTCATCCTTCAGGCTGTGTTTCCCTCCGGGTCCTCCTTACCTCCAGCTCCATCTTGATCCTCTGTCACTTTGGCTTCACCAGGGTCTTCCGGGTCCACGAGGTTTATCACTTAAATCTGCTAAAGCAGTAGAGAGACCCGGAGGCGGTGATGCTGGCAATGATGGTTACACACGAGGATGACCTGGGACCAGAGGGAGGTGGCCGTAATCGGCCTGGCGCTCTGGTCACCAGGTGTGATTATCTCTCACCCGCCCAGCTCACCGACATCCGGCACCTACAGGTTGATTTTGCAGATGTGTTTTCACCCCTGCCAGAAAAACCAACTTGATTCAGCACTATATCAAGATCAAACTAGGTGTGGTAGTTTACATTGTAAAGAAAGTGGGGGTAGTAGAGGAGTTCCACAGCGACTAGGCTAGCCCAATCGTCCTGAGCCTCCGTTGTTCATCATGCTCCCCTCCAATGGCTCCACCACCTGAAAGGAAACCAATGTTGGGATCACCCATTGGTATCTAGCTTTACAGCCCTTCAAGTTTAAGGTGATCCACAGGCCGAAACAAAATAAAACTTCTTTGCATACCTTATACGCTGACCCTGCTTTCTTCTTCCCTGACTTCCAACAAACTTTACTACAGTCCACCTTCACTGTCTTTCCCACGTCTGGGAGAGTTATGATGAGGAGAAGCCCCAAAGAAGCATACCAACCATCTCCATCAACATATCCCATGGCCTGCACAGTCACCAGATCTAAATATTATTAATAAATTTTGGGGTGTTTTCAAGGAGCGAGTCAGGAAACGTTTTCCTCCACCAGTATCATGTAGTGACCTGGCCACTATTCTGGCAGATTTTCATTTTTGGCCTATCTCTTCAAGCAGGTGAGACTAAATGATTCCCTGCTGGTGGATGAGGTAATTACAACCTTCTTGGGTCAAAGGTCACTTTTCTTTCCCTAATGAAGGTCCTGTGTGACACATTTTCTGTTTTTCTGGATGAACAGAATCAGTTGATCTCCCAGCTGTATGTTCTTCTCCCTTGATGCTCGGAAAGAGTCAACATGTCAAGTGTATAAAAAGCAGTGTGGCTCGTAGCACGTCTTTATCTGCTGTAGTGGAAGCTACAAGAGTACATTCATTGAGATTTTCACAGCTGTTGGAGAGACAAAAACATCTTCAGAGATCTGAACTTACAGTATACAGTTTTCACATGAAGAAAGTCACAGGAAAACATACTCCATTTGTTTATCATCTTGATGGGATTTCATGTATCATTGATCTCCTGATTGTGTTTATAATGCCATGTACACTCATTATAATATTATACACTCATGTTTTTGTCATTGCTAAGAAACATGCGACTGCTATAAGAGCCCTTCAGGTTCACAACACCACAGAATCCTCTAAAAACAAAATCAGTGACAAATCAGAGAGAAAAGCTGCGATGCTGCTGGGGATTCTGGTCTTTGTGTTTCTCCGGTTTTTGCTGCCGTATTATATTACGGCTTTAGTGATTCCATATGGCAGTGTTATATATTATGTCATAGATGTTGCTGTAATATTTTTCTTCCTGAACTTCACCATTAATCCCATAATTTATGCTTTATTCTATTCCTGGTTTAAGAAAAGCTTAAAATTAATTTTCACATTTAAAGTGTTTCATAAAGACTCCTCGCTGATGAATGTGTTGTAAGTCATTTAATGTGAGACAGAATTCTTCCTACTTTTTTATTGTTGTAAGGGGAATTTGCCTACAAGTTATGCTTTTTCTGCATTATTGTGTGCTGCAGAATATGAGAAAGAAGGATTTTTGCTTTTGTTACACTTTTAACTCAGTTGTTCAAATTGTTAAGATCAAATTGTTGAACAATGTTTTCATTAGAACAAATTATCATATATTTATCATATATTCATTATCTTATATGGAGTAAAAAAGATAAATGAGTCTCATATGAAAGTACCATTAGGTTTTATAGGCCTATTTTTCATTTCCGCATAAAATGAATGTCAAAATAAATGTCCTGTGGCGTTACTGGAAATAAAATGCAGTATTTGTGCCATTTGTTTTGTTGTTTTGTAGTGAAAACTCACCAGTAATTAGAGAGTAACGGAGCACAATTATCTACTTTAATGTATAATTACTAAAATTGTCATGCACAAGGCCATGATGTCGGCAGAGAAATAATCATTGTTCTGATTTACTGAAAGTGAAGAAGGTGTTATACAAAAATACCTTATTGCTTAATGAGTACAGTATGGGTATGGGTGTTTCCCAGTGTTGGGTTGTGGCTGGAAGGGCATCCGTTGCGTAAAACATATGCTGGATAAGTTGGCGGTTCATTCCGCTGCGGTGACCCCTGATTAATAAAGGGACTAAGCCGAAAAGAAAATGAATGAATGCATGAATAATGAGTTAAGGCATGCGCTAATCCTGAACTATCTTTAACTACAAAATGAGTCACAAGAGCTCATGTGTGAATAACGACTACATTAATTACTTGTTAGTACATATTGTTAATGTATTAATTAATATTTAAGTTTAAGCTAAGTGTAACCATCATGAACTAATTATATGTTAATGTGGCCCGTGAAAGGAGGCCCGCGAAAGGAGGGGGCCCTTAATTGGCTGAAGAATTAATTTGCCGATAATGTGAAGTGTTCCTTTCGGCTCGCTGCTGTTCAAAGACAGTGACGCCGCTAAACTATGGCTCAGAGTAGGTTTGTAGGTTTCAAACAAGTCTGAAGGACTCAAGTAGTTTGATCAGGTGTGTTTAATTAGGGTTTAAACTAAACTGTGCAGAGCTGCGGCCCTCCAGGAACTGGCTTTGACACCTGTGTCATAGAAGAACCATTCATTGAAGAGTTCTAAAAACAACCACATGTTGGTTCTTAACCTGAAGCACTATTGAATGGTCTATAGAACCTTTTTACACCATAAAGAACTTTATTCATTCATTCATTCATTTTCTTTTCGGCTTAGTCCCTTTATTAATCTGGGGTCGCCACAGCGGGATGAACCGCCAACTTATCCAGCATATGTTTTACGCAGCGGATGCCCTTCCAGCTGCAACCCATCACTGGGAAACATTCATACACATTCATTCACTACGGACAATTTTAGCTTACCCAATTCACCTATACCGCATGTCTTTGGACTTGTGGGGGAAACCGGAGCACCCGGAGGAAACCCACGCGAACACGGGGAGAAAATGCAAACTCCACACAGAAATGCCAACTGACCCAGCCGAGGCTCGAACCAGCGACCTTCTTGCTGTGAGGCGAACGTGCTACCCACTGCGCCACCGCGTCGCCCCATTAAGAACTTTATTTAAAATGTAAACATTTTTGGGGATGTTAAATGGAACGGGCCAAACACGTTAAATAAAACATGGTGCCTCACAACAAGAAGGTCACTGGTTCAAGTCCCTGTTGGGCCAGGAAGCATTTCTGTGTGGAATTTGCTTGTTCTCCCCATGTTTGCCTAAGTTTCCCCTACTGTCCAAAGACATGCAGTATAGAATTGAATAAACAAAATAGGCTGTATTGTATGAGTGTGTGTGTGTGTGAATGAAATTGTGTGTCAGGATGTTTTCTAACGCTGGGTTGCAACTGAAAGGGCATCCGCCACATAAAAACATATGCCAGAGTAATTGGTGGTTCATTCTGCTGTAGCGACCCCTGATTGATCAGGGACTAAGCCGAAGGATAGTAAGTGAGTGTTAAATGGAACAATTAATTTAGAACCTTTATTTCTAAAATCCAATAAAATGGACACATGTTACCAAGAACTGGCTCAGTGAGCTGCATACCTTAACAAATCCACAGATAACAGCACCATTTCATACCTTCTTTAACAGGAGGATGTGATAAGACTAGTTTTCCTGTTTGTTTGTTTGTTTGTTTCCTGTTTCAGCCAAATGACTAAAAAAAAAAAAAAAAAAAAAAAAAGTAAAGTATGTTTATGTGAACACAGTCCTGTACTACATCCACCTAGCTGTCCTTGCCTTACAACATTATTAACAGTCCTTTCCTGACATTTACAAATGGTTTCCTGTGGCCTCACAGGGTAAAATGTAGATGCTTTCTGCATGTCAAATGGTAAGCATACTAAAACATGGAGATGTAAACAGTGTATGTGTAGCTCAGAATTAGAGTACTGACAACTTTATTTTATACATTAGCCTAAATCCACTTCGATGATGTTACAGATTGAAATCTCTACACAACCTTTCTAAACAAGTTGATCTCTCAGCTGAATGTTCTTCTCCCCTGATGCTGCTGAAAGAGTCAACATGTCAAGTGTATAAAAGGCAGTGTGAGTTGTAGCACGTCTTTAACAGTGAATGTGTTTCAGTGAGGAGCCGTTCACAGCTGGTGGAGAGACACATAGTGTCTATAGAAATCTTTATTTGTGGTTTTGCATGTATTAAACTTCATATGCGGAAAGTCAAAGGATACCATACTCTCCCAATGCTTCACAATGAATTTTACAGCATTGAACCAAACTGATATCTGCGAGGACTACTCGTGTCCAGAGAGATCTGTTTCTTTCTCTGTCTATGTGATTCTGTATGTGGCCGCAGGAGCTGTGGCTCTTCTGACCGTGTGTGGAAACCTGCTGGTCATCATCTCTGTTAGTCACTTCAAGCAGCTCCACACACCTGCCAACATCCTCATCCTCTCTTTGGCTGCGTCTGATCTTCTTACTGGAGTTTTTGTGATACCACTTCATTTGTCTTTGGTCATTGAATCATGCTGGACTTCTGGATCAGTCATGTGTTTGGTTTTTAAAGTTGTGAATTTTCAGGCAACAAGTGTTTCTGTTCACACTGTTTCTTTAATAGCTGTCGATCGCTTTTTGGCTTTAAGTTTTCCTTTTATTTACTCAGAGAAAATCTCACTGACTGTGGTCTGTATAGCAACTTTGCTAAACTGGTTGTTTTCATTCATTTATAACTTCACTCTTCTTTATGTTAATGGAAACTTCACTGATGTGTGTCCAACAGTGTGTTTCGCCATTATAGATGGGGTTTCATCAATCATTGATCTCCTGATTGTGTTTCTAATGCCATGTACCCTCATTATATTATTATACACTCATGTTTTTGTCATTGCTAAGAAACATGCGACTGCTATAAGAGCCCTTCAGGTTCACAACAGCACAGAATCCTCTAAAAACAAAATCAGTGACAAATCAGAGAGAAAAGCTGCGATGCTGCTGGGGATTTTGGTCTTTGTGTTTCTCCTGTGTTTACTGCCGTATTATATTACGGCTTTAGTGATTCCATACAATAGTGAAAACACGTTTCAAATCAGAGATGTTGCCGTGATATTTTTCTTCCTGAACTCCACCATTAATCCCATAATTTATGCTTTATTCTATTCCTGGTTTCAAAAAAGCTTAAAATTAATTTTCACATTTAAAGTGTTTCATAAAGACTCCTCGCTGATGAATGTGTTATAAGTCACAGAATTAAAAGTCCTTGTTATCATAACGGATGCATCATTATGTTTTGCAATGTGGTACTAAACATTACCATGAATACGTATATATTGTTTTCACTCCTGGCAGTGTGTTTATATTCATATTTCCTTACAATTCCTTTTTGTTTGTGTTACAAAATAAATTTTAAAGAGTAAAACAGAAACAAATATGAAATGAGTTTTGAACAACAATCATTGCAACTGATCCTTTGATTACCATATAAACTAAGTAAATATATTATACTTGTATGAATATAAATAAATGTACTATAAATGTGCACCGTAGCCTAGTTTAAAACAGAATATTGGCTTAAATATGCAATAAATGAAGTAGACACCACACACTGTAAAAATGATATGACAAAAAGTTATGACAACAAATGTTTGTATGTTTCTTTAACTCAACTTATGTTTTTTTTTTGCTATATTTGGTTTAACGTAATATTTTTCGTCTTCTGACTTAAACATTTCATTTGATTCAATTAAACAATTTAAGGCAGTAATATTATTTTACAGTGCATACAACACCAGTCAAGAAAGTTTGGTCAGATGGGTTCCTATAATGTTTAATTCTGCCAATGCTGTATATTTCTTTATTCTAAAGACATTTATTTTTATTAAAGTAATAATACTAAAAATAAAATCCTTGGAGCATACTGCAATTTTGGGCGTCACGGTGGCGCAGTGGGTAGCACGATCGCCTCACAGCAAGAGGGTCGCTGGTTCGAGCCTCAGCTGGGTCAGGTGGCATTTCTGTGTGGAGTTTGCATGTTCTCCCCATGTTGGCGTGGGTTTCCTCTGGGTGCTCCGGTTTCCCCCACAGTCCAAAGACATGCACTATAGGTGAATTGAATAAACTAAATTGTCTGTACTGTATGTGTGTGAATGAGTGTGTATGGATGTTTCCCAGTGTTGGGTTGTGGCTGAAAGGGCATCCGCTGTGTAAAACATATGCTGGATAAGTTGGTGGTTCATTCCGCTGTGGCGACCCCTGATGAATAAAGGGACTAAGCCAAATGAATGAATGTTAATTTTTGTTATTATATTTATTTATATGTGTTGTATTATTATTATTAACGAGGATGAAAAAATTGTGAACGTAAATTGATTGCTATCTCAGTCTTTTGGGCCATTTAAAAAAATTCGAATGTCTTTCTGTTATAGTTCAAGCATTGTTAATAAAAAAAAAATCATGCCACGCCATTTTAGACATGTGTACAATTCCGTCCAAATAGGCATTACATTTTATGTATTCCAAATGTGTGATTTATGTAATTCTCAATTATTTTTGTAATTCTATTCAATTAAACTGTGATCGAAACTGTCAAGAAAGGATAAAAAAAATATAGCCCTTAAAAAATACTCCAGCCTACAGAGGGCGCCATCTTTGCCTCAACTTTCACAGACGCTTGACTGGAGACATTGGAGAAACTACAGCTTCATGGAAATGTTTGCAATGTTTGTAATGTTGTTCTCCTCCAGGCGGCGCTCGACGGATCAGAGACTCCAATCCTTTTTTTCTTCTTTTTTTACTATGATAACACAGAACTGACAATCGTATAACATTGTAAGATGCAACAGTCATGCAAAGGTTAGTCAGTGATACAGAACGAACACAAAGAAAAAGAAATAAAGTAAAAAATGCAAAGGAGGTGTCCATCATATTGAAATATTAATGTACAGATTATTTTATTCATTATTAGAAATCTTTTTATAGCCTATAGTCGAGGTCAAAGAATTATAAAATATTTTTCAATCTTTACAGAAACAATTAAAAGAGGGAGTAATAGACAATTGCCTTTGCTTTATGTATGTGAAACTTTCCAAGAAAATCAATTTTAAAGCATTATCAGGTGTATTATAGCAAGTTCATTCATTCATTTTCTTTTCGGCTTAGTCCCTTTATTAATCTGGGGTCGCCACAGCGGAATGAACCGCCAACCTATCCAGCATATGTTTTACGCAGCGGATGCCCTTCCAGCTGCAACCCATCACTGGGAAACATCCATACACACTCATTCACACACATACACTACGGACAATTTAACTTACCCAATTCACCTATACCACATGTCTATGGACTTGTGGGGGAAACCGGAGCACCCAGAGGAAACCCACGCAAACACGTGGAGAACATGCAAACTCCACACAGAAATACCAACTGGCCCAGCCGAGGCTCGAACCAATGACCTTCTTGCTGTGAGGCGATTGTGCTACCCACTGCGCCACCATGCCACCCTATTATAGCAAGTTTTACAATTTAAAAAAGAATCATGCATTCAACTAAGTTAATTCTTTTGTAAAATGGATCAAAAATCAAGCCTGAAACCTTTTTTCCAAAACTCTTCAGAAAACAAAATAAAACAAACAAAAACAAAAATAAAAAATAAACGTATAAAACTTTCAGGTTCAGAATTACAAAAATAACATTGTGGTGAAAAGTCTTTTTAAAATGTGTTAATGAACACATTGCAGGGATAGTACGGGTGTAATAGTTTGAAATTAATTTCTTGTACCTTATTTTAGAGTAAAAATGTATTAATCGTTGACCAACTTTTACCAAACTGACCAAATTTCATCAACAAAAGATTTTCACAAAAGACAAATATTGTTTCCATTTCTAAATTGCATTCAGGAATCAACTGCTATCATTTTCTGATGTAGAAGTTACACTGTAGTTAATTACACTTTTTATCTACAAGACTGATGCCGCCAGGTTTAAAACAATTAAATTGAGTTATGAGTAAGATGGCTTTTCATTAAGTAAAGCAGTTAAATAGAGATACTTTTCACAATCAAATTATAATTGTTATGCAAAAAAACCCCAGTCACTGAAAAGGAAAAATATTCCTGATAAAACTCCAGTCCTTCACTCGATCTCATTCAAACCTCACAACGTGTTTTTTGACTTACTGAGACAAAAATCTAATTCAAAAAAGTTGTGTTGTATCCACAACGTGTATTTCTGTTTAATGATTTATAAATTGAAGTGTCCTGTAAAAGCAAACAACTTGGTATATACTGATACCACAAAGAAAAGTACGATAAATCACGTGACTTTGACCTGAAACAGTACATATAAATAGCGCATTGTACCACTACATCCCCGGTACATAAAGCAAAAAAACAACTGCACTTTGTAATGGCTTAATTGTAGAATTTATCTCATTATTGTTACCCCCTGATGTTGTTCTTTCTATCTTCTACAGTATTTCCTTTTATCATTCTTATTTACTTCATAGCTTTTCCTTTGTAACTTATACCTTTGTAAAGTAGTCTTTTTACTTTGTGTTGTGTTTACTTTATATATTAATGCATTTTGTTTGCTATAAACATCAGTTTTGCATTTTTTTTATATTGATAACACTACACTTAAACTAATTTTGCTGCTTGTTCAAACTACTTATCTAAAATGAGCTGAAACAGCACAATTCTTGAAATTTTTTGGGACAACCATTGTTTTGTGTTCAATTCACTTAAGTTTGTTACATTAACTCAATCGATTTGTGTTGGGAGAACATGAATGAATTGTGTGAAACGCTGCATTTTTTACAGTGGAGCAAAAATACCATATACCAGGGGTCACCAAACTTGTTCCTGGAGGGCCGGTGTCCAGCAGATTTGAGCTCCAACCCTAATCAAACACACTAATCAAGCTCTTACTAGGTATACTTGAAACATCCAGGCAGGTGTGTTGAGGCAAGTTGAAGCTAAACTCAGGACCGAGATTGGTGACCCCTGCCATATACTGTATAGGCCTAGTACATATGAGATTCAGCCACCAGGAGGCGCGCAAAATCTTTTTGCGGCTAAAATTTTCAAGACTTGTGCTACGCACGAGCTCAAGAGTGTCACATGACTGACAACAATCTTTCAGTTAAACTACGCCCATTTCTGAGTTACAGATAGTTTGTGTAATTTCTCTTCTAGTCGCTATAGAAATGTGTTTACTTTATATATTAATGCATTTTGTAAGCTGTAAACATCAGTTTAGCATTTTTTATATTGATAACAGTACACTTAAATGATTTTTGCTGCTAAAATGAGCTGAAACAGCACAATTCTTGAGATTTTTTGGGGGCAACTTAATTGTTTTGTGTTCAATTCACTTAAGTTTGTTACATTAACTCAATCGATTTGTGTTGGGAACACATGAATGAATTGTGTGAAACCCTGCACTTTTTACAGTGTAGCAAAAATACTGTATACGGGTGCGCGGGGCAAAAAGTAATGCGGGGTAAAATGTAACCAAGTTTTAAGGTATTTGCTCAGGCATGCTTCCGAGGTTTTCACCACAGTGTCAGCAGACGTCTTCCTGCCAGTTATTGAAAAAGTTCGGCAAAATTTGGATGAGAAACACAGGAGAAACCATCTTTGCAGCATAAAAGTATTTTTTATTATACTCAATATTTTTTTTATTTAAATAAAATGTGTGAAAATATGTAAGTAAAATCTTATATTGTTGTGATTACCGTCAGTTTTGAGGAAGGCAGTTTTGAGGAAAACACGACACAACAGGGTGTTACAAATAAGCCACTGTTACACTGTTACTTTGTTCATTATTTGGCCAAAACCAAAAAGTGTTACTTTGTGCCCCGCTCTCCCCTATAGGCCTAGTGCAAATGAGATTCAGGATTCAGCCACCAGGGGACGCGCAAAATGTGTTGTGGCTTAATTTTTCACGACATGTGCTGCACACGAGCTCAAGAGTGTCACATGACTGACAACAGTCAGTTAAAGTACGCCCATTTCTGAGCTCAGATAGTTTGTGTAATTTCTCTTCTAGTCGTTTATTTCTCGGCTGGAGCTTCATCACGGTGGCGAAACTTTTAACGGGTGTTTGAGGAGTTTCTGCCGAGGGAGGACGCTTTATTGAAACCAAGCAGCGAATCTATCGTATTAAAATGGCAAGTTTATTGACTGGCGTTTAAACTCAAACGATATTTCATATGTTATTTATTTAAAAGTTAGTATGTATTTAGTACATAGTTTGACATGTTTAGTACTGCATTGAGTTCCACTAGATTGACTGACAGGCTTCTCCTCAACATGACATTTGCGATTCATTATGAATGAATGAACGAGTATTTTACACTCAAAAACGTTTTAACGACACAAACCGGGTGAAAATGGGCGATGAGTCGAAGTCGGTGGACGGAGAGGTGAATGACAATAAATATTACTCCAAAACTGATGCTGAGGTGAATTTTGAACATCGCTGTACAACGCCAGAAACGCGTTTATATAAAAAGAGATGGGTCATAGTGTGTTTATTCAGCTCATATTCGCTGTGCAACTCCTATCAATGGATTCAGTACGGAATCATCAACAATATCTTCATGCGCTTCTACGGCGTGGACTCTTTCACCATAGACTGGATGTCCATGATTTACATGTTGACATACATTCCGCTCATTTTCCCCGTTTCGTGGCTACTGGATAAAAAGGGTCTGAGGGTCATCGCGCTCGTGGCCGCGGCTCTGAATTGCGCGGGCACGTGGATCAAGGTGGCCAGCGCCAGACCGGACCTTTTTCCGGTGACATTTCTGGGTCAGTTCACGTGCTCTGTGGCTCAGGTGTTTATATTGGGGATGCCCTCGCGCATCGCATCGGTGTGGTTTGGATCGGATGAGGTGTCCACAGCATGCTCCATCGGGGTCTTCGGAAACCAGGTAAGTTGCAATAAAATTATATTAATAGTTTTATTAATTTAAAGGTCCCGTGACATTAAAATAATAACAATTATAAATTAGTTTAGTCTGTTAGTTTTAACGATATCTGTTAGCTCGTGTGCTCCAATAACAGTGACAAAATTCACGTTTAGAAAATATAAAACTGATATAAACATCCAAAGCTTGCAGTTCGTCACTTCCATCTAGATCCAGCAAAGATTTTTTTCATGTCACTTCATACTTCAGTTTCTCATCAAATCTGTTCTGACCAATCAAATGCTCTCTAGTGTCAGACATGCCCCGCCCCCTTTAACACTTCTCATTTACTTGTCATTTGTTGGGCTTGAGCTCAACCACTCTCACTGGTTGAGCTGTGATTAAAACCAAATGCTATTGGCTGTTTTTTTTAAAGGGGAGGAGCTACTCTATGTCCCACCCTCTCTTCATTTTTCAGATGAGATTACGCCAAACGTCGAATAAAAAAATGCACATTTGAAGCATTTCGCGGAACCTTTTGTAGGCCTTCATACTATAATTTATGCGCCGCTAATGGCAATTAGGGAAACAAAATGATTGTTATCACACAGGTATGCACGCTGACACACCTTGTATACTATTGGTCAGCAAACAGACATAGCCCCATACATAGCCACACCCCCAGTCTATACTCATTGAAAAAGCTCATGTTTGCGTTAAATTGAGAGTTGAAGTTGTCTTAATATGTAAGATTGTTTCTTAAAACTATCCAAAAAAAAATATATTAGAACAGTGTTATGTATTTTGCTGACTAGGATATTTTTATAAATGTAAAAATCGGAAATTTTGAAATATGATTGAACCATAGCAAGCTGTCTCTAATAATTGCACAGATTATTTCAGATTTGTACACACAGGGGATAAATGCACCTGTTTATATCCATACGCTTATCATTGTATTGGTATATCAGCTCATATCCCAGCCTTTTCTATTTATTCACTTTATTTATGATTTGATATCTATGTTTAAAATGTAGTCTTAATGGAATAATAAAGCAATGTGATATTTTGCGTGTTGTATGTAATGTAGTTGTTTCTACACAAATTTTTCATTCATTCATTTTCTTTTCGGCTTAATCCCTTTATTAATCCGGGGTCGCCACAGCGGAATGAACCGCCAACTTATCCAGCATATGTTTTACGCAGCGGATGCCCTTCCAGCTGCAACCCATCACTGGGAAACATCCACACACACTCATTCACACACATACACTACGGACAATTTAGCCTACCCAATTTTACCTATACCACATGTTTTTGGACTTGTGGGGGAAACCGGAGCACCCGGAGGACACCCACGCGAACACGGGGAGAACATGCAAACTCCACACAGAAACGCCAACTGACCCAGCCGAGGCTCGAACCAGCGACCTTCTTGCTGTGAGGCGAACGTGCTACCCACTGCGCCACCGTGACACCCACACAAATTTTTAAATATGTATATTAGTACAAATGTTTTCAGTGAGTCTTAAAGGTGCTGTATGTAAGTTTTTGACTCTTCTAAAGCATAAAAATACCATATGTTTGCAGATATGTTGGATATAAGATATAAGAAACATGCCAAGTGAACATTCTTGTTTATCTGAAAAACAATGCTGAAGTCAGTTATTCTGCTTTGAAAATGTGTTTTCCGTGCCGGAACGCTGTCTTTGTTTTGGTCCCTTTAACCCGCCCACTGCCAGTTTAGCCAATTATATTTTAGCACCCCGGGTTGCCTTGCTGGAAAACCGTGTGTTTCATTCATTCTTTCAGATAGACTCTGAAAGCATGCGTCCGTGAACGAAATGCGACCTCCGGTGGACAGTAGCAGACTCCGAAATGAGACGCAGATTCAGAGTTCCACATGAGGTTATTAATTAGCAAATTATCTAAATATTACGTAGGTAAACATTGGGGAGCAGCTTACATTGTAACCCTGTGTCCCAACAATTTTGGTTTGCACCAGACGAAACACGACAGAAATTTAAAAACAGCCATTCAGAAGCACAGAATATGCACACACTCACGAAATGGTAAGGTTTATAATTTATATAATACATGTTAACCCTCTTTAACATTATTAAATGTAGATGCTAAATCACTCATAGGCTATGTGTTTAGTTCTAAAGTTCAATTTTAAACGGTTTATTTTATTTTCAAGATCTGAGGTGAACTATCTGCTGCTGCTTTCAGTAGTATGGCAATAAATGTCATGTAAAATGGCATTCAAACTCACATTATTAGCATTTAACACTAAATAAAGCACATGAGGTTTACCTGAGGTGATCATTGTCATAGTTTTCTGTTGTCACTTGTGAGAAATAGAAGCCGTTTCTAATATATCAATTCGAGGTGTTGGTTAGGACAAAAACTCCTTTTAATATGGAAAATATTCCTTCTATCACGTGCCGTTGCTTATATATATAGAACCCGTTAACACAAATTAAACAAGTGGTTTAAATCACTTGCATCTGTCCTCAATCTGGCAGCCTGCGTTTGCGTTTGTTTTGATCCAGGAGTGCAATACCTAGTTCAACCACTTGGTGTCAAACTTACATAATGCACCTTTAAATCTTGAAGTTATTGGTGAATTCTGAGAATGTTTGTTTACAGATTTCACAGACAGAATCTTACAGAACGAGATCCTTTTTTTTTTTTTCTACAGACTTTTCTATGGGTTCATTTATAAACCCCTGTTTTTAACCAAAACAGTGTTGTTGATAACTAAATACTAGGGATGTTTTAATGTGCAGCCACCCAAATGCTTTTCAGTTTTCAGTGTCCCATTGTTAAGTGGAACACAACCCATGCTAGTTCCCCAATTTGTATTCACACAAACCAAATACCAGGTAGTGGATTGAGACAAAGCGAATACAATTTTAAAAGCACTAGTATTTGTGCTTAAACTATGTTTCAATTCAATCTGCATAGTAAGAAGTGTTGTATTCACATGTTGAGTATGTACAGTAAAAACAATATGTTATTCAGTTATTTAAATATATTGTTTATATTTTTACTAGTGGGTGTAGGACACTATAAAAGTGAAAATAGCAATATAAAGTAAACAGTGACATATTATACCCAACAATTATTCATACAGTCGACTAAAAACAAACAGATGCAGCAAGTCTGGGGAAAATATAAAAGTTTATGTATGCTGTATGAAATGAATAACAGTAAACCAGGTCTGCATGAACCTGGTTAACAAGTACATGCAAACCTGGTTTACTGTTTCATACAGCATAGTTTCTATCAAAGAGTCTGACATTTCTAGATAACATTAACATTTTGTAAATTATTATGAATAAACTGTTATAACGTGAGAAATGTTGAAGGTGTCTGAATCATTTTAGTTTTGACTGAATGCCATGTACACTACCTGACAAAAGTCTTGTCGTCGATCCCAGTTGTAGGAGCAACAAATAATAACTTGACTTCTAGTTGATCATTTGGAAAAGTGGCAGAAGGTAGATTTCGATTGAATCATCTGTTGAACTGCATCCCAATCATCACAAATACTGCAGAAGACCTATTGGAACCCGCATGGACCCAAGATTCTCACAGAAATCAGTCAAGTTTGGTGAAGGAAAAATCATGGTTTGGGGTTACATTCAGTATGGGGGCATGCGAGAGATCTGCAGAGTGGATGGTAACATCAACAGCCTGAGGTATCAAGACATTTGTGCTGCCAATTACATTACAAACCACAGGTGAGGGCAAATTCTTCAGCAGGATAGCGCTCCTTTTCATACTCCTTTTCAAAGTTCCTGAAAGCAAAGAAGGTCAAGGTGCTCCAGGATTGGCCAGCCCAGTCACCAGACATGAACATTATTGAGCATGTCTGGGGTAAGATGAAGGAGGAGGCATTGAAGATGAATCCAGAATCTTGATAAACTCTGTGAGTTCTGCAAGAGCGCTTTCTTGCCATTCCAGATGACTTTATTAATAAGTTATTTAAGTCACTGCAGAGATGTATGGATGCAGTCGTATTAATTATTTTTCCACTGCACCATGACTTTATATTCTATACTGTACATTATTTCTGTTAAGTGACAAGACTTTTGTCTAAGCAAAGTTAGACCTACTGTCCTAATTAAATAATTAAAAATTAAGGGATGATCATATTTTATTTTGGTAAAATAAGCGTAATCTAGAGGCCTTTGCCTTTTATATAAGCCACTTCTGATACCAAATGGTCAACTAGAAGTCAAGTTATTATTTGTTGTTCCTAAAACTTTTATAGGCGACAAGACTTTTGTCAGGTAGTGTACTGTACTTTCTCATTTTTAACCTCATAGATGTTTGTTTTCCTTTCAGTTGGGCATCGCCATTGGCTTCCTCGTTCCACCAATACTGGTTCCCAATGTGGACGATCTGGACGAGTTGGCGGCTCATATCAGAGTCATGTTCTACATCACAGCAGGCGTGGCCACATTCCTGTTTGTGCTGGTTGTTATTGGTAAGTGCAAACATAATTTATGATGTCATGATAATGACATTCCAAAACATTTTAATCCATGTTTCAGAAATTAAGGCTGGTCCAAAACATACAACTTACTTATATTGTCTTATAAGATGTTTTCTATCATGTTTGTTCTTTACAGAGAAGACAATCCCAAAATATTTGAGATTAAGTCAGTGTAGAATAAATCTGGCAAATAAGACACAAGAAATGTTTATTATAAATAAACATAAACATGGTTTGATCAAACTTAAAGTCTGCTAGAAATCAACATTTACAATGTTTATTTTTCTAGCCACATTCTTATGTCTAAAGTCCAATTTTAAGTTCTGGATCAACTGATTGCCGTACCCCATGGCACATACCTTGCAAGTAGCCAACACCATTGTGAGCATTTATACTTCTTTGTTCTGAGTATAACACTAATATATAATTGAGTTTATGCTAGACGTGTGCGATGCTACTGTAGCAGAAGCTCAAACTCACACTCATTCAGGGAAGAAAGAGGCGACGAACATTCAACAACTTTAATCATAATATGAACACAAAACAAAAGTGTCCATCCAGAGCTCCTCTGCTGGATTTGACACTTGTTAAACACTCGCACAACCAGCCTTACTTCACTCATATGGCTCTTAGCCCCACCCACAATTGCCACCAACCAATCAAAGATCTTATGTTTTGCCTCATCGCAACATGTAGTTACATTTATTAAAAGTTGTGCTTCAGGGTCCACATGGACTTGATGCAGAAGTGTAAATAAGCCTTTAAGGTTTACAATTAATCCATGCAAGTTAATGCAATAAAAAAAAATAATACTGGATTTGGTCATCTTTAATCAAAATCAAACCCTTTATTCCACTCCGGAATATCAGTCCTCTTCTGATCAGTTTGACAGATTTGGCAAAATTTGGAAAATAAGTTTAGCCACGCTCCATGCCCCAAGATGAGAGGCGGAGCCAAAGATAAAACCCCGCCCCTACTCAATATTCAATTTCAGATGGAAATACAGCATCGTATTGAAATAAAAGTCAGCAGTAACTTCCGGGTTCATGTGGAGTTTAATTGAAAACGCTTGTAAATTGTCAGTCTATCTGCCTCTTTAGTGAGTTTCTGTCATTGAAAAGGGTTTTAATCTAATTCATACATATTTAAACCTCTTTAACATTATTAATAGGCTACTGAATGACTGATTTCATTGTCAAACCATCTGCTAGTTATTTCATTTTCAAGATCTGCTGGTGCTGCTTTCAGTAGTATGGCAATAAATGTCACGTTAAATGGTATTTAAGCTTACACTGATAGCATAATACTGAATAAAGCACATCATCTGTATCTGAGGTGATCTTTGTCATAGTAGTTATATGTTGTTGTAAAAAAAAAGTTTATTTTTATTGTGCCTTAATCTGTTCTTCTTCCAGTATGAACAAGCAAGGGGACCAAGTTTGTAGACATGGAACAGTGCTGATGCTGATGATTATCTGACCTTTAGCACATATGGCAGAAGAGGAAATGAAATGTTTTTTTCTTCTTTCACTTTCAACCGACATCTCTTAACTGTTAAAATGCTGAGCTGCCCTTTTTGATCCTGATATGATCTAAAAACCCAGATTTTGAGCAACACTCACGTGCATTCAGTTCTGTTCTCAACTTCTTACAAGCGAAGATGTTGGTCTAAAGTTTAACAACTTCATGTAGATGATAGAAGAAATTATGGATGACTATCGTGAGCCATTAAAATTTTTTAATTAAACTACAAAACCAAAAATTATAATAATTGTGCATTACAGGGCGGCACGGTGGTCAGTTATTAGCGCTGTGACCTCACAGCAAGAAGGTCACTGGTTCGAGTACTGGCTGGGGCAGTTGACATTTCTGTGTGGAGTTTGCATGTTCTCCCGTGTTGGCGTGGGTTTCCTCCGGGTGCTCCGGTTTCCCCCACAATCCAAAGACATGCGCTATAAGTGAATTGGGTAAACAAAATTGGCCCTAGTGTATGAGTGCATGTGTGAATGTGAGCATGTATGAGTGTTTCCCAGTACTGGGTTGCGGCTGGAAGGGCATCCACTGTGTAAAACATATGCTGGAATAGTTGGCAGTTCATTCCGCTGTGGCGACCCCTGATTAATAAAGGGACTAAGCCTAAGGAGAATGAATGAATGAATGAATGTACTTTTGTGGTGCTTTTTTTGTAATATTTTAAGCTTTCCGTATATATATTTTTGTGAGGTGTAACACAACTTTTTTTTTTGCTAAATATTGCTTTTTGTTTTCCCTATACGCAATACTGTCATACAAACTCTATCAAGCAATATGATGAAAAGTTAAATTATGATTCATTAATTAATTTTTGGGTGAACGGTTCTCTTAATATCTTTAAAAATGACTTGTTTGGCTGGTATGTTGTACACTTTGTTTTTAGTAAAGGACAAGAACAGCAGACTGTGGTGTTTTGCAGCTGAAATCCTGCTGTGGAGTTTTTAATGTCTAGTGTACGTTTGATAAAGCAAATAACAGAGTTCAGTAACCTGCAGTTTTGAGGACAGCCGCTAATTTTTTACTCAAACACAAACATCGCCAGATGTAATAACATGGTGAATTCATGCACATTCCACCCATATGCACCAAATACTGGGACTTCAACACTAACAAACTGTGAAAATTGTTTGATGCTTTTCCTCCTATGCATTCTAGGATTTAAATATACATGTATGTCAATCATGCATTTTGTCATTATTTTGCTAACAATATTTTTGTAGCACTCTTCTTGTCCTTTATATTAATCAGCCTTGTCGTATGATATTGTCTGTTATTTATTTATTTATTTATTTATTATTTAATTGTTTATTTATTTTTTGTCACATGATGTTGTCTATATATATATATACTTACACAAGTAGCAGTGCGATATGGCTGTATATCGGCATTGGTGGGTGGCGTACGTTGGCTCCAGACCGCAGACCGAGTGCCTTAGTGTCCCACCAGTGCCGATATACAGCCATATCGCACTGCTACGAGTGTGATATTGCGTTTATACAACAGTTCGATGGCATAATCGTGTATATAAAAAAGAAAATCAAACACAGAGAGTCTCAAAAACCCTTTTTTAAGAGGAATTACTTTCTTCCACCATTCATTCACATCTGCAGCTGACGTCAGAACAGCAGAAACCATTGCTACTTCACAAACGTCACTTTAGAGCTAGTATTTGAATGACTCTTGTGCGTAATGTGTAAAGTGATGACAAAACAGGTGATTTTGCTCACATTTTAAGATTAAAAGGCTGAACGGCATGAAATGCCATCAGTCTACAGATATTTCCCAGTATTTTTCTGTTGCAATCGGGAGATTACAATAATTAACCCCGAAAAAGCCAAAGCAAAGCAAAAACTACAAGATTACTATGGTATAAATACAGCACTACAAAATTCAAAAGAGAGAGATCGACTTAGAATGTCACTTACCTGCTCTGTAATGATTTGTTCAGCTGTAGTTTGAAACGTACGGTGAAAAAATGCTGTTTTTCTCCCCTATGGACTTATTATGCGGTCTCTGTCACCATCTTGTGGTGGAACGTCAACTGTCTTCGCTCTGCTCAGTGACAGGCTGATGGCCGCCGATGCAATGAATCTCCGAAATTATAAATATTTAAAATAGGCACTATCCTTATAAATTAACTGCATAGTTGCAACCTAAACAACTACATTCTCAGCTAAAAAAAGCCTCAAATGTACATTGTTGTCCAACAGCTGCAATATTCACCAAACTGTAGTCCTCTGCTTGCCACTCGTGTGGGCAGGGTAATACATAATACATACGGTAAAGAGGCTGTACAAGTGCTGATACTACTTTAATATATATTATATTAGTTTTTATTTCGTATGTATTTGCTTTTATTTTTAGGTTTTTAATTGTAAGATTAAATAATTTAGTTATTTGCTCCTTTGTTTTTTTACTGTTTGCCAAGTTTTTATATATAAAATATAACAAGTTTTAAATATAATAAATTTATTATCTACACTTAATGTGTAAAAATGTCATTTAGGTTTTTCATATTACCAGTTAATAATAATTATTAATAGTTGATATGTAAAATATGAATATAACAATCTATATAGGATTAATAAAGGTTTTTAATGCTAAATGATAATAATTGGTCATTTAATTATTGATAGTTAAGTGTCCGTTTACAAAGTAAAGCTGATCTTTTGTATTTAAATTTCCATGTGAGGTTTTTGACTGTTTATTGGATGTTTTTGTCTTTTTATTTCAGTGTTTCAGGAGCGTCCAGAGATTCCTCCCACTCTCGCTCAGGCTGCGGCTCGGCAGATTTCTCCAGAGAGCTACTCATACACAGCCTCCATCCTCAGACTGCTACGCAACAAAGCCTTTATCCTCCTCGTCATCACTTACGGTGAACGTCTCTCCCTCAACACAACAGAGCCATTCAGCACCACAAACTGGGCTTCATTATGCTTGCTCCCATTTAAACACACAGTCTTGGTTTGTTACTGAGAACATGAGCATGAATAGTTCAGTAGTCAGTGGGTTTTTGCTAATGTAAGCATCAATTGGGTTGGGTAATCTCGCCTACGATGACCAAAAAGTCTAGAAACGGCCCTGGGCGGAAGAGAAGATATACAGTTGAAGTCAGAATTATTAGCCCTCCTGAATTATTAGCCCCCCTCTATATTTTACCCCAATTTCTGTTTAATAGAAAGAATATTTTTTTCTACACATTTTTATACATAATAGTTTTAATAACTTATTTCTAATAACTGATTTCTTTTTTCTTTGGCATGATGACAGAACATAACATTTTACTAGATATTTTTCAAGATACTAATATTCAGCTTAAAGTGACATTTAAAGGCTTAACTAGGTTAATTAGGCAAGTTAGGGTAATTAGGCAAGTCATTGTATAACGATGGTTTGTTCTGTAGACAATGGAAAAAAATATTGTTTAAGAGGGCTAATAATATTGACCTTAAAATGGTTTGAAAAAAATTAAAAACCGCTTTTATTCTAGCCGAAATAAAACAAATAAGACTTTCTCCAGAAGAAAAAATATTATAGGAAATGCTGTGAAAAATTCCTTGCTCTGTTAAACACCATTTGGGAAATATTTGAAAAAGAAAAAAAATATTCACAGGAGGGCAAATAATTCTGACTTGTATATATTTTTACATGAAGAGCCACAGAAGCTCCTAATGCTGAATATTATATCTCAGCACATTTCAATAGTGGTTGTTGCTAATGTAAGCAATAATGTTTTGCTGTTGTTGCTCATACTTAAAGGTTGTGGTTTGATCAAGCTCCTAACACTACCTTATTAAACACAATTTTTCCTGCTACTGATATAAGCTGTTTATTACAGTCATAGTCATGTGGTGCACTTAACCGGGCAAAAAAAATAAATCTTAGGTTAGATGGACTCTTAGAATTGAAATTCGTATATAGAAACCTGAATATTGTAAGCAGGGTGCATGTCTCGGAAAGGATACAAGCAAGACAAATTGCTATTGTTAATGTCTAAATTAAAATATAATTTGCATTATAATTAAATAAATTGCTGTGGATTTGATCTGTTAAATATTTAAATCCCTATATATATATGTTTAGGTTTTTCATACACGCAATCAATATATTTGAATTTACAAAAGCATGCTTTAAAAGTATTAAAAGTGACAATATAGATATTCATAATGTTCAATGGGATTTCTGTTTCAAATAAATCTTGTTCTTTTCTATTCATAGACAAAAAGAAACTTTGAGAAGAACATTTCAATTTATTTATTTATTTTAGTAGTCAACATTTGAAGTGGATCAAAAAGTTTTCAAAATTGTCTTAAGACTAGAATGGGTGTTGTTCAGTAGTTTTAGGACAACTTTGAAAAGTTTTGTATCCACTTCAAATGTTGACTACTGTACACACACACACACTTGTGTTTATGGCTTGTGATGACATGAACTTTAATTTCAGATGCAGGTGCTTAACTGTCTCAATAAAAAATTACCTTTTTTATATATGTGTATATATATATATATATATATATATATATATCTCACCTCCAAAAAAAAAAAGTTTAAGTCTATTCTAAACAGAAAAACTGCTTGATTGCTTTGTCTTCACAGGCAGCATGAACTATATTACCTAACTTTATGATCCATCTGTGCACACACAGACACCTGTGTAAAACTGGCATTGCAAGCCTGTAGCTGCATATAACCTGGCTGAACATTGACAAAAATAATGCTGCTGGAATTCAAAGCTCTTTATATATTTATAGCTGCTTCAGAAATGTCACGACATTTCTTGCTTAGCAGATGTGCATCAGATCAAGTATTTTATTTTAACACTTTCAATAGTTCTTAACTCTTCTGTGTTTCATCAGGGCTGAATGTTGGCTGTTTCTATGCTGTCAGTACACTTCTCAACCGGATGATCATTGAACACTATCCTGTAAGTCCCTCCCACTCATCAGCTATCCGGCCAGTCATGAGAGCCCTAGACCTACATGGAATTTATATAATAACTGAAGGGATTTCAGTGATTTATGACTATGATTAGCAATAGCAATAATGGTGTTTGTTTTTTAAACAGTACACTTAAAGATAATCAAAATCTTAGGTAATACTATGCATTTACAACCTCATAAGCATGTTGAAATGTAACTATAAAAACACTAGCCTGGTCGGCGCAATAGCCTAGTGGTTAGCGCGCCGACATATGGTGCGGTAGCACAGTTTGAATCTCGGCTTGAGGACATTTCCCGACCCTACCCCCTCTCTCTCTCCCACTTCGTTCCTGTCTGATTACTGTCCTATCTAATAAAGGCACAAAGGCCAAAAATAAATCTTTAAAAAAAAAAAAAACACTAGCCTGAATATACACATCAAATGCTATTGCTTAATAACAGTTGTTGTAATCACACTCCATTACTTCTTAAAATATCATTTAATACGTCTGCAAAAATAAACACCTGAAAGTACAGTCTCCCATTCCTGCAACAATACCATGGTGCAGCTACTGGTACTACAGTAAACCCATGGTAAATCCATAAAATAGACTTGCAACTGGAAAATTCCTAGCACATTGTTTACCTCCGTTTCAACTGACTTTCATTAAATCACTGAGACCTTTATGCGTTTTTCACTAAATTCAAGTGCTTCTCTTTGGAGCTGGTCACATTATTGATTCGAGATATTCGAGATAAAGATCAATTGAAATACTTCAGCCATAGTGCCATCCTTCCTCCAGCGTGCAAAAGTAACTCCAATATTGATTCAGGATTTTAAAAAGTTTTGATTCAGCATTTGTTTTTACCGCTGTCACTCTCTCTCTCTCTCGTGTGCACGTGCGCGATCATTTACATTAATCATTACTATTGGAATGTGAAGAGACTTTCAACCAGCACAACAAAAAATGTTTCTGAAGACAATCACCTACTGCACCTTTAACAAACATTTTAGATTTTTATCTTATGTATTATTTATTACCGTTTCCATCTTTGTTGTAAGTTTGATCTAGATTTGCCATGAAATAGCCAGAGAAGCTGCTATGGCAATGAATTCAAAACTCTTTCTCTCTCAGGCTTTGTCAGGTGAATGAATGACCCAAATTAATGGAAAAAAAGAGTTTTAGATGACAGTGGTGTTGAACGTAGAGAATGTATTTTGTAGTTTAAATGTTCTGTGAAATTAAAATAAAAGATTGTATATGTTAGTTTCAGTTTGTTAGTTTTAAAGATATCTATAAGCTAGTGTGCTCCTAAACGTGAATTTTATCACTGTTTTGAAGATATAAACCTGTTATAAACATCCAAAACTTGCAGTTCGTCACTTCCGCCTAAATGGATCAACGTTTTTTTTCACGTCACCTCATACTTCAGTTTCTCATTTAAAATCTTCTGAACAATCAAATGCTCTCCAGTATCTGACATGCCCCGCCTCCTTCTCATTTGCTTTTCATTTGATGCGCTTGAGCTTAACCACTCTCACCGGCAGAGCGGTGATTAAAAACCAAACGCTATTGGCTGTTTTTTTTTAAAAGGGGAGGAGCTATTCTGTCCCCACCCTCTCTTCATGTTTCAGTTGAGATTACGTCAACCATCGAATAAAAAAAATGCACATTTCAAAGCATTTCACGGGACCTTTAAAGGTATTGAAAAGTGTCTCTGGTTTTAACAGGGCCAGGAGGTGAACGCTGGCAGGATCGGCCTCACCATCGTGATCGCTGGCATGGTGGGTTCCCTCATCTGTGGGATCTGGTTAGACCGATCCAAGACCTACAAGTAAGTGTCTAGACTTTAATCCAAACATACATTTTTGTACTGTCTTTCAGACAGCGACAGCAACAGCGCTCCATTAGCGCTTGTCTTCATTCCTCTTTGAAGATGAGTGTGCTTTTAGTCTTTCTCCCCTGTGGGTCTGCTCATGTGCTTGGGTTTAATGTGTTTGTCCAGGTGTTCGCCTTTTTGACCCAACAAGCTCTGTGACCTTTTGTTTAAGTGTGGTTGGCCTGTCGCTGCATGTTTTCCCCTCCTGGACATTGGGATGTTTTTGTTATTTAGTCGAATGAGTGACAATGTGCATGTCACACCATGAAATAACTGAAGTTCACTGCATTTGTTAATTTTTGATGCTTTTCCTATATTTTTTAC
>CAIGQV010019088.1:8428998-8441556 GCA_903798115.1 Danio jaintianensis
ACACACACACACACACACACACACACACACACACACACACACACACAAACACATCACATGCTCCACTTCACTCCACAGCCCTCCTCCTTCCTCCTAGCTCTCCCGCCAAAACATCTCAGCGAGTAAATCCTGCCTAGAAACCAAACAGCTGACTTCTGCCTCTCTGCGATTGGTGCAGCTCCCTAGCAACGGCGTGTGATTATTCAGCCAATCAGGCGCTGAGTTTCCAGCACTTTGAGCCAATGGCGCACACTCCCACCTCAGCCAGGCAGTAACAGAGACTTGGTAACTGTCCGGCAGAACAGAAACACACTGTGATTGGCTGGATCTGTACTCTGTCCTCATTGGCTGCTCATGACGATCTCTCAGTCATTCATGTGTTTTTTTTTTTTGCGGCTGCTCTCTTTTGCCCTGAAGGGAAACACCCACAGCAGAAGGTCAACTTCTCTGCGCCCTGATTGGCCGAGCAACAACGTGGACTCCTAGTAACAAACCACAATTGCTAAAGCAGGGTGTGGTTAGGCTTCTGTCAGTCATCCAAATGCTAGCCAAACATGATGTTGTTGCTGCCGTTCTGATCTTAGCAAGAAGTATTTTATATGACAAACAGGCCTTCATTAACATACTTTTTGCACAGGGCGTACAGTTACACATAGAGATCACCTATATACTGTATGGTTTACCATCTTAATATGTAAGAACTTTAACTGTTAAAAGCTATTAGTTACTAGTTAATTAGTTAAAGTCATTAGTAACTAATAAAGTTATGGTAACTAATGAACTTAACTTTTCCGAATTTGATTGTAATGTAATAATAAATTATTTAAAGTTCATACTAACAATGTTTTTTCAACAATCGTGTTTGTATTACTTCAGCACTATCTGATTAGACTCGCTCTTCTAATATTTCTCTCTCTTTATTTTTAATATGCACATTAAGCTTTTGTTAGTGTAGTTGTTTACATTAGTCTCTCTTTTATAATTTCAGATTAGCTCAAAAGAAATTAGTTTATCCCTTTATCTGCCTGCTTTACCAAATCAGAAATAAAACGTGTTAAATGAGATCCTGAAATATTTTATGGCATACTTCAAAAAATGAAGATGATTTAGTATTCAAAAATGTTGTATTTTGATCAATTTGTAAAATAAATTGGTCTTACGCTTCATATTTTTCTGATTTTCATGGTATATGTATTAATTTCTGTACTTTTACCATAAACCAACATATCAACCATTTGGTAGAGGTTGATATTTTAGAAATTATGGGATGTGTTGAAAAAAAAATGCATTGAGTGTGTTAACTAGCGACATTAGGAGTTAAGAAATGCAATGCAAAATTTTCTGGTTGGGGCAGTTAAAGGGTTAAAGATCTTTTTTTTTTAGCTTAGCTGCAAATGATTTGATTTATAATGTTAGTTTTGAGCTGTTTATACAATCAAATTATATGTAATCTACATATTAAGCATTTTTATTAGCATTTACAACCTCATAACTGAGATATAGTTGGTCTTTTTTGCATTCATGTGTTGTTTTCTTGTGTTTAAACTGTAGATGTGTGCTGAGCAGTGTGTGTGTGATTCTCCTATTGAGACGAATGGGTCCCCTGACGAAAAAGACTGCGGCTCATGAACACATCCGAAAACGAATCAGAAGTGACATCATGGCTGTAAGACTGAATGACATCATGCTTCAGGGGTAGACAGATTAATATGTCAAATTTGAATGTGAAGAAACGGGCAAAGACATGATTCATCTTTCAGTGATCTGAATAAATTTAATTAGTTTAATGAATAAAGTGTTTGTAAGCTAATTAGATTGATTTCAAATGCAGTGATACAGCTGATTTGAACTGTTTAATATATAAGACACAATGGCAGTGATCTAAGTCTTGTAACTACAGATATTTCATGAAACTTTTTTTGTTTTCAAATATATATTTTTATTGAACATTTTGTGCAAAAACATATCAGAAATTTACATTGAGTAATAAGATATCCATCATTCATATAATTTGAATCCTGAAGAATAATAAAACTATGTGGCATGGTGGCTCAGTGGTTAGCACTGTCGCCTCACAGCAAGAAGGCCGCTGGTTCACGTCCTGGCTGGGTCAGTTGGCATTTCTGTGTGGAGTTTGCATGTTCTCCCCGTGTTGGCGTGGGTTTCCTCCGGGTGTTCCTATTTCCCCCACAGTCCAAAGAAATGCATTATAGGTGAATTAAATAAACTAAATTGGCCGTAGTGTATGTGTGTGGATGAGTGTGAATGGATGTTTCCCAGTACCGGGTTGCAGCTGGAAGGGCATCCGCTGTGTAAAACATATGCTGGATAAGTTGGTGGTTCATTCCGCTGTGGCGACCTGATAAATAAAGGGACTAAGCTGAAGGAAAATTAATGAATAATAAAACTAAATTAAGTTGTAATTAAATAAACAAACAAATAATAACAATAAAAAAGGACATGAAATACAAAGTTATTTTACCAAATACAGATTACATTTTTTTGGTCCAGGCTAAGTCTAACAGACAAACTTTTAGTCTTAGAGACTTAGAGGTTCCCAGATAATCAAAGAAAGGATCTCAGGTCTGATCAAATATGAAAGGTTTGTTCTTCAAAGCTGTGGGGAAAGCCTCAAGTGGGATAATACTATATTCTGCAAGCTGCCGTTGATTTAAACTGGGGGGTTCTTCATTAATCCACTTTACAAGGATACATTTCTGAGCAAAGTAAACCAAAGTACGTAGAAGGTCTCTGTTTTGACAGGTATATCATCATTGAGACCCAGCAAGTCCTTGCTCCCAAATTTTGTGAAACTTTGATTTTTATGGAAACTTATTTGAGGGAAAATCTCTTAGGTTTGCCCTGGTAACGGTATTTGAAAAGCTTAATGGTTTAGAATCTAATATCATTTAAAAATAGATGTTAAATAAATAAATATTTCCCAAATGATGTTTAACAGAGCAAGGAACTTTTTACAGTATGTCTGATAATATTTTTTCTTCTGGAGAAAGTCTTATTTGTTTTATTTCGGCTAGAATAAAAGCAGTTTTTAATAAAAAAAAAAAACATTTTAAGGTCAATATTATTAGCCCCTTTAAGCTATATTTTTAGATAGTCTACAGAACAAACCATCGTTATACAATGACTTGCCTAATTACCCTATCCTGCCTAGTTAACCTAATTAACCTAGTTAAGCCTTTAAATGTCACTTTAAGCTGTATAGAAGTGTCTTGAAAAATATCTAGTAAAATATTATTTACTGTCATCATGGCAAAGATATAACAAATCAGTTATTACAAATGAGTTATTAAAACTATTATGTTCAGAAATGTGTTGAAAAAATCTTCTCTCCGTTAAACAGAAATTGGGGAAAAAAATAAACGGGGGCTAATAATTCAGGGTGTTTAATAATTCTAATTGCAACTGTAGAATAAAAATAAATAAAAGGTGATAGAATTACACCTTTTTTACTTCTCCGGGGAACAAGTTAAAAAAGAATATACATAATGAAAAAATAAGTAAATCCTCTTTAGTAAAGTTTTAACAATTAAAATGTTGTGGCAACTTCACACTTGTGTTCCTCGCCACTTTTGTGAAATATTCTTGTTCAAATGTGGTAAATGTAGCCTAGAGTACCACAACTACTCTTACCGGTAGACACAAACACATAGTAGTTGCCATTTCCTAATTATTTAATAAACTAATATTCTGTATGCATGCATATATAGAAATATACAGTTGAAGTCAAAATTATTAGCCCTCCTCTGAATTTCTTTTTCTTTTTCAAATATTTCCCAAATGATGTTTAATAGAGCAAGGTATTTTTCACAGTATTTCCTATAATATTTTTTCTTCTGGAAAAAGTCTTATTTGTTTTATTTTGGCTAGAGTAAAAGCAGTTTTTAATTTTATTAAAACCATTTAAGGCCAATATTATTAGCAATATTTTTTTTTCAATTGTCTACAGAACAAACCATCATTATACAATGATTTGCCTAATTACCCTAACTTTAACCTAATTAAGCCTTTAAATTGCTCTTTAAGCTGAATACTAGTATCTTGGAAAATATCTAGGAAAATATTATGTACTGTCATCATGGCAAAGATAAAAGAAATCATTCATTCATTTTCTTTTCGGCTTAGTCCCTTTATTAATCAGGGGTCGGATCACAGCGGAATGAACCGCCAACTTATCCAGCATATGTTTTACGTAGCGGATGCCCTTCCAGCTGCAACCCATCACTGTGAAACACCCATACACTCCCATTAACAGACATACACTACGGACAATTTAGCTTACCCAATTCACCTATAGCACATGTCTTTGGACTTGTGGGGGGAAACCGGAGCACCCGGAGGAAACCCACGCGAACACGGGGAGAACATGCAAACTCCACACAGAAATGCCAACTGACCCAGCCGAGGCTCGAACCAACGACCTTCTTGCTGTGAGGCGTGCCACCCACTGTGCTACCGTGTCGCCTAAAAGAAATCAGTTATTAGAAATGAGTTATTAAAATTATTATGTTTAGAAACGTGTTGAAACAAAAATCTTCTCTCCGTTAAACATATACAGGGGGGCTAATAATTCTGACTTCATCTGTATTTGCTTGTACATGTGTGTGCATGCGTGTGTGTGTATGTGTGTAGAAAACTTTTGGAAATCCCAGAGATGATGTCAACAACAGCAGCTCCACATCAAAGAAAACATTTCTGTCCTGAAGCAGAGCCCAAAGGGAAGATGGTGACAAGTGATGTCAGCAAACTGGCATCCAATAGGGTCCCCGGGGATCTCCTGTGTTCAGTCACCTGTATCCTACAAACTGGTGAGTGTGTGTGTGTGTGCGCGTGTGTGTGTGTGTGTGTGTGTGTGTGTGTGTGTGTGTGTGTGTGTGAGTTCAGTGTTTAGTGAAAGAAACAGATGTCCCACCACCAGTACCTCAGTATACCACACATTCATCCAGCCCAGCTCTATAAATAGAAAAGAAAACAGTGCACATTCCTGAGCTGTGAGAGAAGCTGTTGGTTTGATTATGTCATATAGGTATTCCCTAAAAATGACAAGCTTCAGTTTGCAGTGTGTGTCATCTAATCACTGTAAATAATCTGCAAATATTTAGAAAGGATTGGTTGTCTTTTGTTTACATTAGAATGCTGTATAGTGTGTTTATTGAGGACAGATGTCAATTCGCACTTTATTTTCACTTATTAAAAAATAGCATTACATTTGAGGTCAGTTAATTACTGTAATTAATCTGCAAATATTTAGAAAGTATTAATTTATTAAGGTGACTTGAGAAAGCCAACATACTGTTATACTACTTAAACGTCTTCTTCTTCTTAGCCTATTTTAAAAATGCATCTCCTCCTAGACCGTTTGCTAAGAAGTAAACATGTGGCTAAGAAATAACTAATTAGAATTGTTATTTTGATGGGGCAGGTAACATTTTTTCTGCTGGGCCATTAAAAAAATCATTTTTTTTTATTTTTATTAGCATTTAGCCCTTTATAAGTCTTGAAAACCTGCAGAAACCCTGTTAGGAGAGATTGGACATAAATTGAGTTGAGTTATGCTTTATTGTACTCATCAGGCAATTTGTCTAGAACTGGGAAATACCCATACACTCTCACATTCACACACATACACTACGACCAATTTAGTTTCTTCAATTCACCTATAGCGCATGTCTTTGGACTGTGGGGGAAACTGGAGCACTTGTTTTAAGCAGCGGATGCCGTTCCAGCCACAACCCAGTACTGGGAAATACTCATACACTCTCACATTCACACACATTTATTCACTGCGGCCAATTTAGTTCATCCAATTCACCTATAGTGCATGTCTTTGGACTGTGGGGGAAACCGGAGCACCCGGAGGAAACCCACGCCAACACGAGTAGCACGATCGCCTCACAGCAAGAAGGTCGCTGGTCTCTGTGGAGTTTGCATGTTGTCCCTGTGTTGGCGTGGGTTTCCTCCGGGTGTTCCGGTTTCCCCCACAAGTCCAAAGACATTGAATTGGGTAAGCTAAATTGTCCGAAGTGTATGAGTGTGTATGGATGTTTCCCAGTGATGGGTTGCAGCTGGAAGGGCAACCCGCAGTGTAAAACACAGTGGTTCATTCCGCTGTGGCGACCCCTGATTAATAAATGGACTAAGCAGAAAAGAAAATGAATGAATGAATGAGTAAAAAGAAAAGATTGAACATATTTTGTATATATTAGAATGCTGAATTGTTTTTAGGTCAGATCTCAATTTGCAATTTATTTTCACTTATTAATAAGTAGTGTTACATTTGAGACCAGTTAATTACTGTAATTAATTTGCAAATATTTAGAAAAGATTAGACATCTTTCATTTACATTGTAGTGCTGAAAATCGTGTTTATCGAGGTCAGATCTCAATTTACACTTTATTTTCTTTTATTTAAAAAATAGCATTACATTTGAGGTTGGTTAATTGCTGTAATTAATTTGCAAAAAGTATTTGGAAAGGATTGATTTCTTTTATATTGGAATGCTGAAAATCGTCTTCATTGAGGTCAGATCTCAATTAACACATTATTTTTCCTTATTAAAAATAGCATTACATTTGAGGTCGCTTACTTGTCTTGGAACAAATGTTATGGCGTCCTCTACTGTTGATATTACGACACTGCATCAGAATATAAGCATTCGTTTTATTTCTGGGAAAAATCACTGTACATTTTTATTAAATCACTGTCCCTTCAAATTATGTTCGAACTATCCCTTTAATAAATAACCACTTAAAGTAGCCAAAGAAAAGCTGATTTAAAAGCCAACTTTTGTAAAATTTTCATGTATCTTTTTAATCAACATTCAGTTAGGGCGACTGGTGGCTCAGTGGTTAGCACTGTCGCCTCACAGCAAGAAGGTCGCTGGTTCGAGTCCTGGCTGGGCCAGTTGGCATTTCTGTATGGAGTTTGCATGTTCTCCCTGTGTTGGCGTGGGTTTCCTCTGGGTGCTCCGGTTTCCCCCACAGTCCAAACACATGCATTATAGGTGAATTGAATAAACTAAATTGACCGTAGTGTATGTGTGTGTGAATAAGTGTGTATGGATGTTTCCCAGTACTGGGTTGCAGCTGGAGGGGCATCCACTGTGTAAAACATATGCTGGCTAAGTTGGCGGTTCATTCCGCTGTGGCGACCCCTGATGAATAAAGGGACTAAGCCAAAGGAAAATGAATGAATGAATGAACATTACGTTTGAGGTGGCTTACTTGTTTCGAAACAAATGTTATGGCGCCCTCTATTGTTGATATTATGACACTGCATCAGAATATAAGCATTGCATATTATTTTTTGGGGGGGGGTCATTGTACATTTTCAGCCTTTATTTTTTTTTCTCAAAGGTGTTTTTATTGAACATGTTAAATATGAAACATGTATATAACATACAAATAGCTTTTCACTTTTTCTTTTTTTTTAGACAACAAACAAACAAAACCCGTCGCACAATATACATTTAGGTTCTATAAAAATATATTAATAGTATTAATATAAAATACAAATAAATAATAATATTAAGTAAAATATATTTTACTTTTATATGTATAAAAGGGGGCGACGCGGTGGCGCAGTGGGTAGCACGTTCGCCTCACAGCAAGAAGGTCGCTGGTTCGAGCCTCGGCTGGGTCAGTTGGCATTTCTGTGTGGAGTTTGCATGTTCTCCCCGTGTTCGCGTGGGTTTCCTCCGGGTGCTCCGGTTTCCCCCACAAGTCCAAAGACATGCAGTACAGGTGAATTGGGTAAGCTAAAATTGTCCGTAGTGTATGTGTGTGAATTAGTGTGTATGAATGTTTCCCAGTGATGGGTTGCAGCTGGAAGGGCATCCGCTGCATAAAACACATGCTGGATAAGTTGGCGGTTCATCCCGCTGTGGCGACCCCAGATTAATAAAGGGACTAAGCCGAAAAGAAAATGAATGAATGAATGATGTATAAAAGGAAAGAAAATATATATATTAAAAAAAAGATAATAAGGAAACGTTCTACTCTTCTAAAATAACCGAAGGGTCCATCGTCTTTATGTGATCTAAAAGTTCAGCCTTTATTAAACCAGGAAATGTTCATTTTTGGAACTTTGGAAGCCAACTTTCAGTCAACTTTATTAAAAAATAAACTCTCTAGTCTGTATTATAAATTGTATTTAATCTTAATGTTACTTATCTTATACAGACATTGAACTGAATGTTTTGAATATTTCACAAAGTAACTGTTTCATACAGACTGACCTCTGAACTTCTGCCCAATATTACTGAATATAAATTAACATTCAAAAGACATAAAACAACACAAACAAAAATAAAATTCAGATTTGATAGAGATCTAAGCAATGTTTTCAAAATCAAGCTTCTTTAAGTTAAACTGACAATTAAGCTAATACCTTTTCCATGTTTAATATGCAAATTCCTGTATATGAATATTTTTAGTAAGGGTTGGACATATCTCTATTACATTGGAATGTGTGTTTATTGAGGACAGATCTCAATTAACACTTTATTTTCGCTTATTAAAAAACATACATTGCATTTGAAGTTGCTTACTTGTCTTGGAACAAATTAGCCTATATGGCGTCCTCTACTGTTGATATTATGACACTGCGTCAGAATATAAGCATTGCATTTTATTTCTGGGACAAATCACTGTAAACTCTCAGCCTTTATTTGATTATATTATAAACATTCACACTATATTTTTATTATATTAAAGATTTACCTTAGTGTTACTTTTTAAATAACAAATAAACTGCAAACAGATTCAATTTAAAAGCATTTACAAAGCATTTTACAATTTTTCATTGACTACATTGAACATGTACACATAGACATCACCTGTATACTGTATAACTGCAGGTTAACTATGTTTATATATAATAACTTTAACTGTTAAAGCTATTAGTTACTAGTTAATTAAAGTTTTTAGTAAGTAAAAAAGTTATAGTAACTAATAACCTTAACATTTATTAATTTGATTGTAATGCAGTAATGCGCACCTTTTGTAAAGCTGCTTTGAAACAATAATTATTGTGAAAAGCGCTACACAAATGAACTGGAACTAAATTGAGTACATAGACTGTCTGAAAATCAACACATAAGACATCACAAACCAAAAAAAGAGAGAAAGGAGATTAATTAATGGCTAGATACATTTATAGACATGTAAGCAGTTTTCAAGAACATGCTTTGTGAGTTAAACTGACATAAACCTTATCTTTTCCATTTTAATAAGCAAATTCAATAATTATCAGCATGATCAAAACTGAGGGCGACGCGGTGGCGCAGTGGGTAGCACGTTCGCCTCACAGCAAGAAGGTCGCTGGTTCGAGCCTCGGCTGGGTCAGTTGGCATTTCTGTGTGGAGTTTGCATGTTCTCCCCGTGTTGGCGTGGGTTTCCTCCGGGTGCTCCGGTTTCCCCCACAAGTCCAAAGACATGCGGTATAGGTGAATTGGGTAAGCTAAATTGTCCGTAGTGTATGTGTGTGAATGAGTGTGTATGAATGTTTCCCAGTGATGGGTTGCAGCTGGAAGGGCATCCGCTGCATAAAACATATGCTGGATAAGTTGGCGGTTCATCCCGCTGTGGCGACCCCAGATTAATAAAGGGACTAAGCCGAAAAGAAAATGAATGAATGAATGATCAAAACTTTGCAGAAAAGAAAAACCATTGCACAAGTCTAACTCATACCACTTTTTAGTAGCCTATTTTGTGAGTTTATGTGTTTGTTCTTTGTTTTTTTTTGTCACCACTGTTGAGATCCATGCTTGTTTATGATGTTAGTGTGTGTTTAAGTGCTGCTGTAGTTTTAAGTGCTAAATGATAAAGTTTGTTTGTGCATAATGTGTATTACAGATTTTCAACCGCCTTTTTTGTTTTGTTGTGGATGTCAATGGCTGTTTTTTTTTCAGAAAAATCACTTGTTTTGTGTTCAACAAGAAAGAAATTCATTTAAGTTTAACTAAATGAGGAAGTAAGGAAATTTAAATATTGGGTGAACTGTCTCTTTAATAAATAACCATTTAAAGCAGCCAAAGAAAAGCTCATATAAAAGCTAAGGGTCAAGAGCCCAATGGAAGCAACTTTTGGTGACTTTTATTATCCAGTTTGATTTAAGAACTTAGCTGTTTGACAGAAATAAAGTCAAGTTGGTTTGTGGTTGGCGGCACGGTGGCTCAGTGGTTAGCACTGTCGCCTCACAGCAAGAAGGTTGCTGGTTCGAGTCCTGACTGGGCCGGTTGGCATTTCTGTGTGGAGTTTGCATGTTCTCCCCGTGTTGGGGTGGGTTTCCTCCGGGTGGTCCGGTTTCCCCCACAAGTCCAAAGACATGCGGTATAGGTGAATTGGGTAAGCTAAATTGTCAATAGTGTCAATGTGTGTCAATGAGTGTGTATGGATGTTTCCCAGTGATGGGTTGCAGCTGGAAGGGCATCCACTGCGTAAAACATATGCTGGATAAGTTGGCGGTTCATTCCGCTGTGGCGACCCCAGATTAATAAAGGGACTAAGCCGAAAAGAAAATGAATGAATGAATGGTTTGTGGTTGGCGGCACGGTGGCTCAGTGGTTAGCACTGTCGCCTCACAGCAAGAAGGTTGCTGGTTCGAGTCCTGACTGGGCCGGTTGGCATTTCTGTGTGGAGTTTGCATGTTCTCCCCGTGTTGGGGTGGGTTTCCTCCGGGTGGTCCGGTTTCCCCCAGAGTCCAAAGGCATGCGCTATAGATGAATTGAATAAACTAAATTGGCCGTAGTGTATGTGTGAATGTGAGAGTGTATGGGTGTTTCCCAATACTGGGTTTCAGCTGGAAGGGCATCCGCTGTGTAAAACATATGCTGGAATAGTTGGCGGTTCATTCCGCTGTGGCGACCTCTGAAATAGAGAGACTAAGCCAAAGGAAAATGAATGAATGAATGGTTTTTGGTGAAACTGGCAATGCTGTTTTGTGGAGTAGCTGAATCATTCTTTTAGGAGGATAAAACAGTGAATTATAATTTAACAGTAATAATTCAGTTTACTGGAAGTCAATTTTATTATTATAATTTTTTTAATTACGTGAAGTTTATTTATAAACTAATTTCGAGAGGATCACATGCTTATGATTGTTCACGGCTTATCCCTCATTAGCTAACGCATGATTCACCAATCAGATGATTCCTAACTCTCTATAAATAACCAGAGTTTCTTATCTCAATATCCTCGTCTTGAAGAATCCCCTCTTCCACCCCTACTCCCCCTCCTTTCTAGATGGACGACACGGCGGCCCAGTGAGTAGCACTGTTGCCTCACAGCAAGAATTTCTCTGGTTAAAGTCCCTACTAAACCAGTTGGGATTTCTGTGTGGAGTTTGCTCATTCTCCCCATTCCCGCGTGGGTTTTCCCCGCATTCTCCGGTTTCCTCCCACAGTCCAAAAAACACGCAACCTAAGTAATTAAACATACCAAATTGGCATCATAGTCAAGCTCTTAACAAGCCATATATCTCCTTAGACATCTTATATCTGCCATTAGCCAGAAATAAGTTGGGGGAGTTCATCGAGATCTACCTGAGCTCAAACTCCCCTCTCGCCCTGCTAATGGGAGATAGCCGAGGGCTCGAGGATCTTATAAGCTCTTATAAGCCAAACAAGCTTATTACCAATCATCAGCTAAGTGTGAACTCTTGAATTCATTTTTAATGAATTTTTTGTAACATATAACCAGTGAGAACAAAACAGGAAAAAAAGATATATGCATACGTATACATACAGAAGTCAATTTTAAAAACAAAACTAGATTTCCAGTAATTCCTGGTGACTTGAAAATCATTAGGAATGTTTTACATTGCAAGTTTTCTTCCAAGAAAAAGTGGTTTATATGCAAATGAGCTCATATCTAATCTAAAAGTTAGGGGGCATCACGGTGGCACAGTGGGTAGCACGATCGCCTCACAGCAAGAAGGTTGCTGGTTTGAGCCTCGGCTGGGTCAGTTGGCATTTCTGTGTGGAGTTTGCATGTTCTCCCTGTGTTTGCATGGGTTTCCTCCGGGTGCTCCGGTTTCCCCCACAAATCCAAAGACATGCTGTATGGGGGAATTGGGTAAGCTAAATTGGCCGTAGTGTATGTGTGTGAATGAGTGTGTATGGATGTTTCCCAGTGATGGGTTGCAGCTGGAAGGGCATCCGCTGCGTAAAACATATGCTGGATAAGTTGGCGGTTCGTTCCGCTGTGGCGACCCCAGATTAATAAAGGGACTAAGCCGAAAAGAAAATGAATGAATGGATAAAAGTAGTTAGGGCGGCACGGTGGCTCAGTGGTTAGCACTGTGGCCTCACAGCAAGAAGGCCGCTGGTTTGAGTACCGGTTGGGCCACTTGCCAATTCTGTGTGGAGTTTGCATGTTCTCCCCGTGTTCACGTGGGTTTCCTCCGGGTGCTCCGGTTTCCCCCACAGTCCAAAGACATGCGCTATAGGTAAATTGAAGTAACTAAATTGGCTGTAGTGTATGAGTGTAAATGACGTTTTATTAATTTGTTTGCATTGTGGGAAAATGCAGCACGTTTTA